>JPKZ01001707.1:58425-167238 GCA_000803305.1 Toxocara canis
CAAATCCATTCTTTCATCCTTTCGCGTTTTTCCCTTTATGTAAATTGTCATCAGATTTGATTCACCGTCGAATTTCGCATATTCCATCCTACCTTTCTCAGAGTTGCCAATCTCAGATAAGCTTGGAACTAGTCTTCTCATCATGGTCATCTCCAGCTTTGGCGAGTTGAAATGCGACGGACGTCTGAGTTAACGTCGTTTAGATGTCGCTTTTAACACAACGATTTTGTTATTGTTCTAAAACTGGGTGCACAACCACGCAGTACATGTTGCCACAACTGTTGCTCAGTTGCGCTTGATTCGTTTTGGTTTGTCGACCATTGGCGTTGTGAGGATTTCAGTTGTGTTACCTCATTTTTGCTTTTGATTTATTAGCTGTTTGTTTGTTTGTTTTGTGTACGTAACGATATAAAGCTTTCGTATGCTAAGAAGCCTTATTGTGCGTTTTTTGAAATCTGTAAAGCGCATTATGGGTATACGCTTTGTACGTATGTCGAGAAGGTGTAAGAATACGTGTTCCATATTGTGAGCGTTGAAATTGCTGAAATTATAGATAGGGAACTTGGCAGGCGTGTTTTTGTACATTCCATTCTGAGTTTTATAACGGTGTCTTCTAAAATATTTAGGGTGACATGGTCGATGAATTCACCCTCTATACTTTCTACTTTTTTGATTACATTTGTGCAATTTTATTTTTCTTTCTTCTACGCACTACTTAATTTGACGATGTATTAAAGCGAAGTCATCTGTTGAATTGCATAAACGTAATACTTTAAGTTTTCACCTGTTTTTAATTGCTGTGAAGCCAGTCAATAGACTCTGTCAGGAAATGAGGAGGGGGTGGGGGTGTTATGAGCGAAAATCTGAAGAAAGCCAATTAGGGCACGTTAGCCGGAATGCAAGGGCGGGAATTTCGAAATCGGTCGAAGTTGGCCAGTAAAGAATGGCAGTTCGAATTCCCAATCACTTTCTAATGTCTCTTCCGTGGCGGTAAACGTTCACCACTTTGACGTACAGTTTTCGCAGAGGTGAAATTGAGTTGTGCGATCTTTTTTACTACTTTGAAAGAAGTTGATTTTACCTCCAGTGTTTTCGTCATCATCGGCTTTTGTTAGGCGCATTTTTGAAAACATTTTGTTTGCGTCCATTTATAATTTTGAATGAAATTGAAAATCGCTGCGTGTTGATTTTTAAAAAAAGAAATAAGAAATTGTTGGCGTGAGCGATGCATGGCATCATAAATACCCTGATTGATAGATGTTTTTCGGTGAAGAGTATCCTCTCATCCCGTGAGGATTCTCTTCTTTTAAGTGTGTTCGTCGTATTTCATCGTGATGGTCATTTTTCGTTGTCGTGCTCATTTTAAACTGATAATCTTCGGCGACATTGAAACAGTGAATCGGGCAGTTTCTGACTATTTGTTTTGACCATATAGGCTTCGTTGTTTAAACAGGCGTTTTGTTTTTTTTTTCTCCCCGCTTAGGCGGTCTTTCCCACTTTCAGTTCCTTTCGGCTGAATATACTATATGTGTATTATTTATTAATAACTTTTTTGTTTTCTAACTTGTAAAGTGTTCCCTCCAAGAAAATCATTTCGTTACGATTATAACTGTTCAGTGATTGCATATGTGATTTGTTGAGATACTGTCGGTTGGCGTATGCGATGAAGTCTGATTGTGCTATACCAATGCCAAAACGCTTTGAAATAAATTGTTAGTGGAATTGCTAAGTTGAATATTATTCCATCGATCGAATCCCGTATATTATTATTGCGCTATAAGGGTTTCTCGTCCACTGTTCATTATTTACATATGACGTTCACTTATGCGTTCAGCATTGCTAAACGACGTACGCTTATGGCTTCATATATATGTATATGTATATATATATGCATATATATATACATATATATATGTATATATATATGCATATATATATACATATACATATATATGAAGCCATAAGCGTACGTCGTTTAGCAATGCTGAACGCATAAGTGAACGTCATATGTAAATAATGAACAGTGGACGAGAAACCCTTATAGCGCAATAATAATATACGGGATTCGATCGATGGAATAATATTCAACTTAGCAATTCCACTAACAATTTATTTCAAAGCGTTTTGGCATTGGTATAGCACAATCAGACTTCATCGCATACGCCAACCGACAGTATCTCAACAAATCACATATGCAATCACTGAACAGTTATAATCGTAACGAAATGATTTTCTTGGAGGGAACACTTTACAAGTTAGAAAACAAAAAAGTTATTAATAAATAATACACATATAGTATATTCAGCCGAAAATATATATATATATATATATATATATACATAAGGTGGCAGTTTTACGTGATACATTCAGATGCATATGAATTGTGGTTGTTGAGGTGCGCCGATATGATAATTCATAAGGTGAAATAGCTACTCTAATTTCGGAAATGAATAACGAACTTCGCAGTTGAATAGAAGCGATGTTTTGAGACACGATCTGGGACCAACTATCAGAATTCGTTATGATGCAATTGATTCAGTTTAACCTACTTTCTCAAAGACGAAACGTTTGCGAAGAAGCATATCATCGTTGAAAAGTTCGTTGGAGGTAGGCAGCAAGTATGAGTTATGGTTGCTAGTAAAGGGTGAAGTTGCCCTTGTTTTAGGTAATCCTAACAAGATTGTTTACCGAGGGTCTTTTCGTCGTGTCCGTTTTTAAAAAAAATTTACTTTTCACTGGTAAATATAAGTAATATATCTATTCGTGTGTCTGTCTGCTCACGTAGTTAAAGCTGGGTTATGAAAGTTGGTACTTATAAAGGACGGACGATTTCGACGGAAACAATAGCCGTTTAAAAAGAAAAAGAACTTGCATACATTTTGCGAGGAGCCATGCTGTATATTTTATCAGTCATGTCGCAGAATAACGATCGTTAAGTAGATCTCTATGAGCGATCTGGTCGAATAGGACTTGCGGGGATCGTGCGTGACTGGGGAATATTTAAAGACTTTATATCTGTACAGGGCAAATCAGTCGCATGCTATTGCCGTTGAACTGCTTGCCCAGCCAACCGCAATACGTTCGGACTGGTGGAACTGAATTGCGCTTTATGTGTTGTGTCACATGTCGCACACATTTACGCATTTGGACTGTCGAAGATATTTCGCTTACATTCACAAATCAAGATATGCATTTCAAGAATTCCATAGCTTGTAAGGTGAGCCTACTGTGTTTTAATGCTCAACGATCAAATCACTCCTGAACCCATCTCAGTGAAACTATGTTTGAGCGCACCAAACGTTTATTAATACATCTCTTCCTGTTTATTATAGTTGACGGTTTTGGCTGCGATATGTATTTTATCTAATACTGTATTGATATGTGCAGACATGAATAGGACAAGCGCAGTTCGAGTAAAGCAGTAGTGATTTAGATAGCAGCCTGGCCGTGTTCTCCTAAATTGTGCGAATTGGCATTGAAAGTGGACCTTAGAATTAGCGAAACTTGTGGTCGATGGTATCCGATGATATATGGGAAGCAAAGTGAAAAGCATATCCAAAACGCTTCTATAGTTTCGTTTCGTTGAATTTTTCAAATTTAGATAACTCGAATAAGACTTCAAAGAGCAAATGCGAAACGGGAACACCTAGATCCGTCCCGTCGGCCAACAACGAGTCAGTGCACGTTTGCAATATTCCCACTTCTATTTATTGCTTTGGCAGCGCTGTACACATTCGTTAAATACATTTGCATTGCTTTACGAAAAGAAAAAAGAAAAGAGAGATTAATGCCTGAAAGTTTCCCTTACAACGGCAAATACGCC
This sequence comes from Toxocara canis, assembly GCA_000803305.1. NCBI lineage: Eukaryota > Metazoa > Nematoda > Chromadorea > Rhabditida > Toxocaridae > Toxocara > Toxocara canis. The sequence goes on from JPKZ01001707.1 coordinate 62,249, forward strand.
TCTCACTGTTTTCCTTTTTTTCGCTGTACGTCTGCGCCCGAACGAGGATTGATGGCTTTTGCATGGTTGATGTAACAAAAAAAAACTATCTGAACAAACTTTCATAAGAATTCGAGGCATCTCTCCTTGGTTGGAGTTCATGCTAGTTTAGTCTCTCCCCTTCGCTTAAGTCGGCGCGAGTTTGCCCCTACCTTGGGAGATTAGTCGATCGCCTCATTGGGCACATGTCCAGGTGTTTAGGTGCAGAGTTGTCCGGTTCGCAAGACGCGTGGTGAAAATCGTGATATCACCAGGTACAATTGTGACAGGCGGTATCGGGCGGGATTCAAGTTTGCCTTCTCGACTATTCGGCAGCTGTTTTCATAAGATGAGAACATAGATGAAAAACATGGCACAGCTTTTAGCCATAATCACTGTCCGAGACATTTTGACTCCTTAAGCCATCTGACTTCCCACTTTTTTTCGTTCTAACTTGTCTTTTCACACTCGCAGTGACTTCTGCCAGCAATAGCAGTATTCACAACTATTGCTGAACAACGTATGGTGTCGCACACATTACGTGTGATGTCTAAATACCTTCGCAGAAATCAAAGCCGAAATTGAGAAGAGGCATTGATTGATATTAGAGCTATGCTTTCACTTTTAGTTATTCTATCAAAACTATCGTCAAAATTATCAAAAAATCATCAATATCAAAAACAAAACTATCAGCATACCTTTTCCTATTCCGACTTATCCTACAATCCTATCTAAAAAGTGTAAAGTGCTACGAAAAAAATGCTGGAAGGCCACAAATACACCGAGCACTTATAATTTTCTTCTGCGCCCAGCGGAGACTAGATTCGAAACGCCTCAGCAACAACGATGGTCAGGCGTGCTTTCCAAAAAAATGCATTTATTAATTGCTCGGACCGTTGAAATGTCATTTTTATCATAGCTTTTGATCAATGTAATGATGTACGGCTGAGGAACCCAGATGCATCAATGACAGATGCTGCGCCAAAAAATACTTTCAGCTGAGAATAGCCAAAAGATTTTTTTTAAAATCCGAAGTGGTCGATAATCAAGGCAGTGAACTCAGTATTCGGTTCATTATTCAGTATTCATAACTAGTGTTCGGTTATGAACCCAGTATTTTTTTGTTCCTGTTGGCCACAGTTGCTCATACTTACCATATGGAAAGCTTTTTTTTCACCGACTCTTATGCCGTTCCACAATATATTTCTAGTAAGCGTTTATTCAAACATATTTGTTGGCAATCTGAATGAAAACTTTTAAAGAGATCCGGTGGACTAAAAAAGGCAAATTCATTGAGCAGATGATGGATGATTGATCAACATGCGACCATAGGCTTAAAAATTCATCGAGAAGAGAAAGCTTTAAAGTGATTGAAATTTTTAACTTTTCCATCGGACGTACTAAAAAGAACTATGATTTTTCAGGGAGCTTTAGCTCAAGCAAACGTCTCTCTTCTACTTGATTTCTATCGTGTAAACAACTTCAAGACAACATCTTTTAGAACCCAATCTATCGTAATTGAAGTGGAAAGTATACTTCCAACGTATTTCAGAATAGCTTCATTCTCGAAACATTTTATCATGTGATGATTGCCTATTCAAGTGCATTCATTCTCTTTCAGCAATTTCTCCTCTCGAAGTTGAACTAATTTCTTCACAGAAAATCATGGCATCCGGCCGATATTTCATTGGCATTCCAAAGAAGACCATTCCTCCATTCAAACTTAGAGTCATATTCTCTCCATAGGCATCATCGGTTCATGTGAAGGTTGTGAGAGATTTTTGTGGTGGGAAAGGTGTTTTTGCCTGCACTTCTGAGCATCTTTCTGCTGTCAACGACGGATCGCGATTTGCCAGACATAATTTCCTTTAGCGGGGCTAAATCTTCCACTCCAGATCACCCGAATCTAATAGCATTCTTTTTTACAGCACTTATCACGCTCACCGCTTAAACTTCGTATGCAATTGAGACGTCCGTCGAAAAAGATTACAGACCGAAAAACACTTGCATAAACTTAGATTTAAAATTCAAAAAAAAAACGTCAGGCTTCGCAGAGATTGCTCTCAGTAATCTTCTTATGAACAAAGCACAACTAACAATTCTTAGTAAATAGAAACAAACACAAAAGGGCAATGCGTTCCATTTATCGTAAAGGCAATCATCGTTCAAATGCATATTCGCATAATAGCCTAGACTGTTACGTTGACTGATTATAAACTAAATTAGCTATGCCAAATTTTTAGTGTCAATCGGCGAGATAATTTCGTATATAAGTATGATTTCACCACTACAAAATGAATTACACTGAACATATAAAGTTGTGACTTTGAGGATAATCGTTGTCGAACAATGAGATTTTTATTCGATACAATGGCCAGATTTTTGTAATCCTTTAATGAGCGATCATATTTACCGATAATCCTAAAAAGAATTTACTTGATTTAGGAGCATTTCCTTGGAAGTATATAAAATGGCCAGTTGCGAGTATGCATGTTATTTTAAGCACAATGAATACGTTATGAGTCACGAAAGCCATAAATAAATGGGTTTAAGAATGTGTTAAAAATTACAAACACTCGAACGATATCGAAATGAATCGACAGCGATACAGAAAGATCTTTGCTAATGAACATAGCCAAAGAGATAAGATTGTAGGGCAACCAGCAAAGCAAATAAGCCAATATAACAACAGCACTAATATGGCACATACGTGCACGCATTTCGATACGCCATGATCGAACCGGCTCCACTGAAAGCACATTTCGATCCTCAATTTTATGCATGCGTTCTTGGCTGATATAAAAACTGCATGACGTAATTTAGCGTTCAGCACGTTACTGCATAACATTCAACTTGAAATTTGCAGTTTACTGTGGCCCGCATTAAAGATACTGTACATATTGAGAAACAACATACGGTATCATCTAACTTCTGTAGTGCGATCATGCAATCATTTTTTAAAGTGTGATCTCTTCTATTTCGTACTATGGACCAATATCATGAAATAAAAACTAAGCGAGCGTGAATGAAACAAAGGCCAGGATTAAATAACAATCTTACTTCCAAGCGCAACACAGTAAGATTTCACCTCCGCTAATAGGCAGTCGGTAATTAAAGCTACCGTATGAAGTGCTGAAACATTATACAGGAGAATCGCTAGAAAAGTCAACATTTTGAGTTAGAAATTTTATTTTGTAAAACTAGAGTAGCCCTCAGTGGAGACAGAAATTGTTGTACTTAGCCCTTCATTAGCAAGCTGTGTAAGTCTACTCGATTTCTTTTCTTAGTATTCATATTTCTCGTTTTTAAATTTATCATTTTCATAGTTTGCATTTTGATTAGGCTGCATTGCATGAACACTGATCGTTGTGTCTAGAAAACAAATGATGCGTCAGTTATGCAGAATGAGCTAAGAAAATTCTAACTATCATTTAGGTCGACAACACTGTCTGCTTTCCGCGCGCTTAGCAATCGTCCGTGATTCACGCAACAAACGACATAAGACGTATATTTCTAGCCATGAGCCAGCGTTTTAAACTCAAAACACTCACCCTACTTGTTCGTCTGATGGTGCTTTAGTCTGCCGTTGTTCGGCAAGTTTGCTAATCTTGTTCTTAAGGGGCACCTCACTTTCTGTAGTGGAAACAAAATTGTAAAGTGGAAGTAGTGACTGGCTGATGCTCACACGCGTTCTCATTTGGCAAGAAGCCTAGATGATATGACTTAAGTATATATATATATATATATATACAATGGTGCTGAAGATGGTGCGATTTTTTTCCTCTTGAAGACGGAGTGAACTTTTTAGGCCTATTTTGTAGCCCATTTCTGGATGGTTACTGGTTACACCTCATTATTTGGTAGTGCACAATCAAATTTCCTGGTTCAGTTATCTCGTATCTAAGTACAAGATGTAACTGAATCTAAGAGGTACAAGATGTCGGCAAGGCTTACCTGGTGAATCATTAGTGCTTAATTTGTCGCGACATGCGCAACTATCTTGGTTCGTTGCAATCGACCTGTAAACATGTCACCTCCAATTTAGTTCTTATACATTTTCCTTTTCGACAAGCAGCCAGTGTAATCGCTAAGAAAGTATAATTTTAGGGGACATCTTCACACGGGGAAGAGTAACTCATCTGCAATCATACTGTCTATATACTGTTATCTGCATGCATTTTATTTTTTTTGAATTTTCAATCATATTTCGCACAATTTAATCGATACATACAAAATTCTCCTTTTTAGAATATTTCCCTATGCCTATGAGCGTATGACAACATTCCTCAGGCCGATATTGTCTATTGTCATCGGAACGGTGCCCGTAAATAATATATTGAACTCTTGAAAGATCATTCATTTTGGCAAAAAATGTGCAGCCAACCTGTCATCTGTATTCACTCTCTGTAGTTCAGTGGTTCCTTGAGGCGAACTAAACGAGTAGAGGAATAACGTAAGTGTGATGCACGCATACGATAAAAACAATACGAGGAACGGCCCCCAAAACATCGTCGTCAGATGCACAACTGTATAGATCTGCTCCCAGTAGAAGAAATACTGCAATGTGAAACTCTGACAGCTATGAGGAGAATCTGAGACATATTGAACACTATAATCTCAAAGTTTAACCTCAACAACTCTTTCGCCCGATTCATTCGTTTTTGCTGAAGATATTCCGCTTAAGCCTGCTACTACAAAAACAAGAACTATGTGGTGTTTATCCGATGGTGTTTGACACTGTCTTCTTAGTGTCCCCGTTGTTCGAAGGTGCCATTCATTGACTGGAAAACATCTCTGCATAGAGTAAACTTAAATCTCTTATCATTCTCAAGCCTTCAGTAGCAATTCAGTTGCAAACAAAATGTGCTTCTGTTGGTGATAGTACCCTCTCCCTTCTTATTATTCTCAATTTGGCATCCGTTATATATTAAAACAGCGGAAATATTAGATAATGATTAGCAGCCGGGCAATTTTGATCTCAAGGCTGTTGGTGGAAAATTTCGTACATTAACTAATTAATCTTTTGTATTCTGGAGGAAATTAAAAATCAAACAGTTCATCAATGGTGCTGATTGTGCTCTCCACAACATTTGCAGGGTTTCGCATTCCGTTCAGCTGGCATATTTATGAACACTGTTCCAAGAACGAAATGAACTGTCGTAAAAAGTTTGTACCACCGATGGATGTGCTGGCAAGAGAAAGAACGAAAACTAAAGGAATGGAAATTTTAAAGCGTCGCATAAAACAGTTTAGGTATATTATTTACAATCAAATTGAAGCCGGAACGGATGTTAGGCGGAAAATATTTCAGCGAAATATGAATGAGTTTCTTCGTGAAACCTTCAGATGAACAATTCGTTTAAAGAAATAAAATTAGTTCTCAATGTTCAGGCAAAGATGTTTGTTGATTTGGGTGAAAATTATTTAAGTAAACAAGCCGAAACCAAACTCTCATTTCTGTTTGAAAGAGATCGATGGAAAATCGCGTCAGCTTCCACAACAACTATTCAGTAAGCGCGTTGCTTTCTAGTAAGAAAATATTGAAGTGGTATTCCGGAAATGCGACTGCTTTTCTTTGAAATCGTAATTTGCATAGAACTCAAATTTCAGTTTATTTCTTGTGGAAAATTACATTTACTATTGCTTTAAAATTTCACATCGAATTATTGGAAGCTGTCTTTCGACAGTCAAATTTTTCTCTTCTCTATAATAAGCGAGGCACAATCGTTCAGATGACCATATTTCCCCTACCGTATATTCATGTCCATCAAGGAAGTCTTGCGCACGTTGTTGATGCCATATTGTAGTGCACTGTGACCAGCTTCCAAGATCGGCCGTAGTCCATGCTAGCCACTGAGGAAGCGAGAATGCAGCGGCTCCCAAATATGTCAAAACAATCATTCTCTAAAACGACAATACGTTATCTCGAATTTTGTCCTACCTCCTCCCTCCCCCTTCTAACCCTTTCTCATCTCCTTTCTTTCCTCGTTTACAAAAAAATAATTAATGTTTTGTTTCAAGTGCTCTTAACCATTTTCACATCTGGTGAATTTCTATTCGACTAGTTGAAGAGTTCGAACATTATTTGACCTAGGTATTAGATAGCGACAGTCTAAATGTGAACACACTAAATTCATTGTTTCAAAAAGCAGAATTGTTTTCTCGCGTTAGTTTTTTATATAATTCATATGATTGCATAAATAGCATCAAGCTGTTTCGAAGTTTTTTTTTCACTCGATATGGCTAAGATGAAGTATTGTACTCGAGCTGAGAAAACGTCCGTATTAGACGTTGTATGTAAAGCATCTGAGCGCTACAAATGATAATGCTACAAACATTTGTCAATTTGCATTATTTTAGCATCTCTCTGTTCGAATATCTTTTTATGCCATTTTGTAGAGGCGTACCACTTTTTGCGTTTGCTGTTATAAATCGTTGTTTCAACGAAGCTTCTTGGCATGAAACGCGGCTATGAACGCAGCAAACCTCAAAACTCGTTCAACGATCGCTGATGGCTAATAAACAAACGAATCAATTCGAGACATTAACTTCGCTTCAGAAATACTTAAGCGCTTCAGTGCTGATTACGATCTTCTCATTAGCCGATGAACGAATAGTGCTCATTTTCATAATTAGGACGTTAAGGGTGGTGCTGAATCCATTTGCGAGAAGGAAAGGCCTACGATGTTTTAAAATAAAATTGGTTATGCGGCCAATAATTTGCGCTTCACCGGGACAAGCCAACTGGATTTTTGTCTTTCTTTTGTACAATTTACAAAATTATCATTTCCGTTATTGGGGAACTTTTAGGTAAGTCGAGGTTTCTGAGATGGAATGTACTCTTCATTCGTTGAATGGATAGAATAGATAGCAATCGATAAAACAAACTCCTTTCTAACTTGCAAATATTCATAGAGCACACGTCAGCCATGATATCAATTTTTTTGCGAAACACAAGGCGCTATCTCACGTCCAGGTTGTCTCCTCTGGTCCTCCTCTGCTTTGCTTTTCTCTTACAACTAATATTCTTCCAGCTTACAATCAGTGATGCCAATGACGTGATGATCGAAAATTTTTAAATTGCTTTGATCAATTTTATGAGCGAGCGCATCATTGGCTTTAATAGTTTGAGCCTCGTTGACTCCTTTTCATAAGTTTTAGTTTCGGTACATGGGAAACTGCATGTATAGTATTACTTTTAGCGTCACCTGATTGTATTTACGCAGCAGAGCAACTTGTAGCTGTATAGTTTCAAATTATCGTCGTCAAAAAAAGTTCGCCACATGTTGTGAGCTTTGCTCTGCGAAACATCATGTTTCGACCGTAGCCTAATTAAACCAGGAACGAAGTTCTACCACACGAATGGAGTGAAGAGAGAGGATGAGCTCATCACATGACTAGGAAGAGTTTGGCGAAATAAAGGTTAAAAACCCCACATCCTTGCGTCACAAAAGGATGGGTGGAGCTTTCCTTCCGTCGTCACTTCCTCATTGGGTAGGCGTGTGAAACTCAAATTTTTGAAACTCTTCAAGGCAGTACTTTGCATGGTGACGAACGATCGAGATGAATTTTGACTTTGGTTTACAAAGTCAAAATTCATCTCGATCGTTAAAGTGAATTTAACGATCGATCGTTAAAGTTAATTTTTTAAAGTGCGTTAAAGATGCTATATTTTGCCCCTGAACGATTAACTTTAATGAAAAGAATATGATTTTCATTAAAGTTAATCATTCAGGGGCAAAATATAGCATCTTTAACGCACTTTAAAAAATTCACAGAAACATTGCAAGAACTGAGAAAATTCAGCCCCACGAACGGCCAACACATGAGTAACTTTTTCAAGATATTGCACGATGCTGTTGAATTTGTATCTAAAAACCACTTTTGGAGGGCAGAGGGAACGAGGAGAAATTATGTGATAATTATAGGGAAGTGACACTTTTGTGCTAGGACGTAAACAAACCTGATAGAGAGATGAGGCGATATGAGCCCCCCTCTTCCCTCCACTATTGGCCAGGAAAATTCGCCCTCAGTTATATGACTGATATTTATTAGTGTAAAGAAGCATAGCAAGTACGGCAGTGGTTAAAAATAAACCTTAATGCAGTTAATTTTGGATTTAGGCGGAGCAATGCGGCCATGTTCGCGCATCGCCATTAGATCATACACGGTTTTAACTCGGTCGATCGCGATACTGACAATTGCAAATGACATCGAATGATGTGCGAACATCCTGAAAACAACATATATCGATCTCTTTGCCCAATTCCCTCACCCGTTGTGTCGTCGAGAGAACTAGACTTTTTTTACTCTTTCCATTTCTCATTGTTCATAGCTCTTTGTGTACTGTTCTTTTGTTACCCTCCCTTTTTTTTATTTAGCAATTGAATATGATGAGACAACGAAGGAGAATAACATACAAAAAGAAAAAAGAAGCTATTCATCTATAAACGAACTTGTACAAAATGATATGCAATGTATAGAATAGGAATAATTTATAAAAATATTGTCAGAGAGAAAAACATTTGACGATCTCTTATAATTTTTTATTCACTATAAAATATGCAATTTATTGATTGCAGAAAAAGCGCAAAAAATAAATCATTTCGGTATTCCATTGCGAAACGTTTACGTATAATTTTTCAAGTGAATTGCCTCAAAAATTTTCTATAAAATTCGTTAAATAGTAATTGCGATCAACAAAGAGAGAAACGAATGTTGAGCCACAAAAAGTTTTCTAAATGTTTTGAGCGCGACCAATAGTGAATCAATTCGCTAAAATCTTTGTGAATTCTTGCAAAAAGAACGAAACAAATTAATGGGGAGAGCAAAAGAAACTTTTCAATTAAAGAAAAACTCTTTAATTAAGAAACAGTTGTTCGGCATACTTTTCAAACTAAATGCCAGCCGCAGAGAAAGCTATTATGATACTTTTGAATGGTATGCCAAACATATACGCAAAACATAATTTATCGTATTGCTTTATATACGCTCATAATTGCTTTATAATTGCCAATAGTCGTTACTTTATACACAACAATTCGTATAATGCTTCAAAGCGAACATTAGAAACGATTTCGGGTGTTAAGCGAGATAATGCGCAGCCACTGTGAAACATTTATGTGCTCAATTTGGCTCTTCAACTTCGGTGGCTGCCGATACATAAGTCAGTGAAGAATAATAATATTATTTGTTATAATAATTTCGAGAAGCCGAGTTGCTATCAAGCTGCACAAAGTAAACGCTTCATCGTGTTTTTCATTTAACAATCTTAACCGCTTTCACGTATTGATATTCAGCAAAATTGTTGCTATGCATTCATAGTTTCAAAATAAATATATCCTAACGCGCGATGACTGCAACATAAATAAATAAATAAACAGATAAACAATTAAACTGAAATACTTTCTAGGCACGATAATAGTAAGGAACGCGTAACACCCAACCGATTTAACCAGCGAGCACGAAACAATCGTAAAGTACTTCTAACGAAATCGCTAAAAAATCTCATAACATCATTGAGTTCAGTTAAAACGCTGAAATCGAAGGGAAAACATATCGTTCGGTCAAGCAATTTTTCTATCCACAATAATTTATGGAAATCCATTAAGAAATATTTCAAAAACTTGACGATTATTTGTCTGAAAGAAATCTGCACAACTGAATTTGAGTTTTTACACTGTGTGAGGTCCAACTTTTCTCTATCACTGTTGCCCTTTTAAACGACACCTTCAATTGTTGACGACACAAAAAGATTATTGAGAAACAAAATGTTTGAGGAAAATGAAAAAAAAGAAAGGCAAAAGTACCATAGGTATTGCGTTGCTTTGCAAAGGAACACTCCAAATGGCCAAACGTAGCAAATAAGCCAAATCAGCTTGCCGGGGCAATATAGCATGATGAAGATAAGATCCACAATAGTCAGATGAATTTTTAGCATAAGAAAGCCAATTCGCGTCTCGTCCTGCTGGAAAGGTTTGCTTTAATCATTGAAAAAAGCACATTTGTTGAGCTTTACCGCAGGTTTTTATCTCCCATCCCCTTTCCGTAAGTTCTGGAATTATCACTGAGATGGGTATAAAGTATGGTGTTGTGGTTCTGGTGACACCTCTCTTGAAACTGTATCGGAAAGGAGCACTAGATCAACCGGAAATTATTATTTCGAGCGTACCAAGACAAAAAGTTTTCCTAACTGGTCTAAGCCTAGTGTATGCCTACCCTTTACCTTGAACTTATGGTGCACCTTTAATCTGATGAAACACGGCGACCATACAAATAAGATTTGATGGGGCTTTGAATCAGTTTCCCATCTATGAACTTTTACTGATGTTTGTGTTGCATTTAAATCAATAGTTCTACGAGACTTCGAAGTTACTAGAGAAATGTCTTCAATGCCACTCCAAGTTTTTTCCGCAGAGAAAATTTTTACTGAAATAAAAAAATCTTTTAGCCAAGCCTTACGAGTCCCCCCCATTGGTGGTAGGTGACGCATACGGTAATTCAACGGCAAAATATTAAACGATCGCTATGGCTGACGTTAGTCTCACTTATTATGTTTTGCATGACCGCTGCAATATACACACATAAAACTTTCGCTATCTGTGTTTTCCTCCGTCCAGCATCCTCGGCGGCCTATCACACATTAATTAGTCTCATATTATGCTCAGTGCTTTAACATTAACTAACAATTTTCTTAAATTATGCATATTCATCGCCCGCACTCATGTTTCGAACGTTTTATTTTCTAGAGTTGGCTTTTCGAATAAAACTCTTCAAGTTTTCACCGCAGCCTCCTGCTAGCCGAAAAAAACGAAATGATCTATATGGGACTACTGGTAAATCTCTTTGTGGTTGAAGGTAGCACAAAATGTTAAATTTACATAAGAAGTATCGAGCTGTCCCATTCAATTCTCAACATTAAGCATTTGTCAAGTATGATGCTCAAAGACCATGTGGGAATGTGTTAGTCTGAAAAGACGAATGCTTCGTGCTCGACAAGTTCTAGATGAAGTGCCTTTATTCACTAACTGAAAAACGAAATTCGCAACAAAGAGTTTTGGATTGTGCTTACTTATCGATCACTCAAAGTCGCCGAAGACAACTTAACTGATTTTGAAATTCTACAATTTAATTCGCCTAAAAATGCAATTCTAAAAACGAGAAAACATTTCAAAAATAGTTTCTCCGATCCCTAAAAGTTAATGTTGACGGCGGCCACCTTTCGGATAGAGATCATTGCAAACGTCGGTAAGGCAACACAACTTTGAACGGCAAAGCATGAAGGTGGGTCGACAGTGAAGAGAACTCAATCACTGGCAATTTCTGCGCATTCGAATAAAGTCGTATAGGCAATGGCGCATGATATTAAACTGAGTAGTAAAACTTGAATTTGCATTGAAACGTCATTGAACCAGATTACTGTATTATCTCACATAAAGCCTAGGGAGGTACAGGGTCCACAGTTTTTAGAAGGCTAGTAGTGAGGGGAAGGGAGAATGGAGGAGCACTTGATGAAAGTAGACTATACATTTCAGCATCTGCTAAATGAGGATTTCAATAAGGAAGTCCATAGTACTTTTAAGGAAAGGGTTTATGTAGAACGGATGAGGAATAAAAAAATTCACGGCTTACTAGATAAGCGAGGAGCTAGGTCGACGATGCAAGGAGTGCTTTTAGTTCAGATAATGTGATAACTGTAAGATGCGGAAAGCTTACAACAACAGCCTTCACATATCTGGACGTGCGGCACAAAACTTTAACCTCCCGTGGTGCAAGCAATCACATCATTGGAGTTCAGAGCCTCATAAAATGAGCCCAATTTTGATGCATCTTAGGCCCTTAATGGAAACGAAAAGTTTCATTATTAAAACTTTTTACTTTCGTATCTTCATAGAACATTCAAATAACAAAGAGGTGTGTTACAAAAATTACAGTCTTTTGTTGCAACTGCCACTTTCTACACGCATCATTTTAGGCTCTATTCGAATCGACAAAGGGCTCGTATCTTTTCGAACAGTTCTTTATGTAAGCAAAGCAGTACCTTTGTTCGACTAAGCGCCTTTCCGGCCGAATACTGCCGTAACAGTTTGCGAAGTACGACCGCATTCAGTGGGACGCCAATGCAGAGCACAACGGCGAGTACAGCAATTTCCAAATAGTCCGTTGCGATCAACGTTGGCGCTTTTAAATCGCCGTCGTCGGTGCGTTGGAAAGCTTGCTCTTCATCCGTCATTCTTCACTTTCAACGTGCAACTTCAAACAGTCTTTTTTTTCGATGGCCGTCAAATTCGTACACTGAAATTATTAAAAGAAGCCGTTGTCGAGTTGATCTTATAGATCACAATAGTAAAACGATTTTAAAACACATGGGAACCTGTTTGGAAGCAAACTAAATGAAGGCTTCAGGAATGGGAGAGTAGGGATGAGAACGAAAAAATGAAAAAGCAACGATTGAGAGGACTGCTACCCGTTGCTGTATCCCGTCACATCAACGCTCAATTCTCACCACCTATAGATAGAACTTTTTGTATTTATGGATCGAATGAGGCCTAGTTTTAGTAACTTCGACATGCTAGCGAAAAAGAACAACAACGATATTTAAAAACGTTTAGCACGAGCAAGTTACCTACACATAAGTTATCTCTCTTTGGTTATTGCGCAGTGCCAGCCTATGCATCGCTTACATAAACGATGCAGCCGCAATCGTGCTCACTTGGGCGCATAAGTGGCGAATGCTAAGTCACCTTGACAGACTGCTGTTTAGCTCGTCTTCATTAGCTCCCTTCCCCCTTCCCATCCCCTTTGTCTCTCTCATATCCCACGGAAACCACTTGACACCAAATCCCGTCTCTAACCGGAGAACAACAACGATATTTCAAACACTCGTACACACCACATAGTGTGCGAATGGAATAACCGTTTGTTTCATTGCGAAATGACACTCAGACATAAACGAAACGCACCGCAGTTCCTGTTCCGTGCTGCAGTGTGAAGGTCTGCATTGCCATTTAGAGCACACCCCGATGTCAGTTCCATAGGGTAGAGAGGGGGGGGGGGGGGGGGAAACAACTTGACACCAAATCCCGTCTCTAACCGGAGAACAACAACGATATTTCAAACACTCGTACACACCACATAGTGTGCGAATGGAATAACCGTTTGTTTCATTGCGAAATGACACTCAGACATAAACGAAACGCACCGCAGTTCCTGTTCCGTGCTGCAGTGTGAAGGTCTGCATTGCCATTTAGAGCACACCCCGATGTCAGTTCCATAGGGTAGAGAGGGGGGGGGGGGCGGTAGACACAAGAGTTGTTGCCCCGTTATGGCTCGTGCCTTAACGCGAGTTACACTACATGAAGAAGTAGCACAGATGTATAGGTAATGTTTATGTGTCGTAAAAATGTTTCGCATCTCATCGAAGGCTGGGAAAAGTAGACATAGTTTTTTTTTCACTTTACAGTTCTGCCCGAGCATACATAACGCATCACTATATAAACCGATTGCAAATGGGTCGTGCATCGTAGGGGTCGTCTAAGGACTACCCCACTGTCGGTATGGTGCCCCTTCCAAACGGTGCTCCACTCAGCCATACAGCACTACCAAACATCAATTGCACTGAAAGAGATCGATCCACTTGTAATTTGAGTTAACCAATACACGTAATGCAATGCAACATTTGAAAACGAAACTTTAAAACAAAAACTCATCGCCCTTAGCCTTTCACATTTTTGTCACACAATTCGAATCTCGTCGATGAGCAATAACTCAGTTTGGTGAAGTGAATGGACCATTTCAAACACTCGTACACATCACATAGTGTGCGAATGGAATAACCATTTGTTTCATTGCGAAATGACACTCAGACGTAAACGGAACGCGTCGCTGTCAAGATTTTGTGTTGAATTTATCCCAAATATGGCATATGGTGGATTTTACTAGGTTTCAAGTGCAAATTTTGAGGGAACAAGATCAAATTTTGTCGGTGTTTTTCAGCAAAACTTTATTAACCGCCTTCACTACGCCTTTCGGAGTTCATGGATTTCATATGCGCTTGATTTCAGTGCAAGGTGGAAGAAGTAGAGGGCACCAGAAATTAGCTGCTCACTCTCGACTGTCAACCACTGCTTGCCATCTAATGGACGGATATCAGTAGATTCGCAAAGAGGTCATTGATATCCCCTCGTCCACAACGATCAGTTCGAACTCATTTCAGCTGAAAGCATTTTTACAGCCTCAGTGGTGGGGAGAAACATTTTGTGTCGCCCAACTTATCCATGCTTCTAACTGCCCACGAAGCAAGCAAAGATCAGTAACTTTTAGTGACCACAGCTGATCAACTTCAAACCTAGTGTGCCTGATATTCACTGATATTGAAAAATGAAGATTACTTCATTAAATTATGTAACGTTAAATGTCATATTTTTACACATTCCATTTAAACGATAAATGGTTAGAGGCTAATCTAACATCAACGAAGAAACCATGAATAGTGGTCGGACAACGAGCCAACCCATAACACTCGTCGTTGCGAGTTAGCGGTACATGAGCACTTTCCTGTAAGTTCGTGGACGTGAACGAATGCTTGGTGCGCGATTAGTCCCGCCCCGAATGAAGAAGGCGGCGCATTTTTACAGCCAATTGTCCCTTGCTGAAGTCATGCTGTGTTCGCAATGCAAATGATGCATGGGATGAGGAACGTTTAGAGCAGAGAATACAAAGCGGATTGAATAAAAAATTTGCACTAAACAGTAAAATGGCAAGGACCGAAAACAAGAGAGGACAATAGGCAAACAGAAACTGTAGTGTTATCTGTGTTTCCACTAAAGTGGGGAACGAACTGAAAAATTACTTAACGGCAAGGAAATAGCAGTAGGGATATGGCCGCTAGGCATTTTTTTCGACCCATAATGTTGGCGATGTGCCAAAAATTTGCGCAGTTTTGAGCGCGCTCGTATATTCAATCACCCAGAAGTATCGGCTCAAATCCAAGATATGATACGGCTCGCAGCGCTGGCATTTTGCGAGAGGTGCTGGCACTCCTTCCCTCATCTTCCTCAACGCCCTTCCCCTCTCCATATCTTCCCCTGCCAATAGGTGGAGCGACAGATCATTCCTTTCGTCCAAGCTATTTTCTTCCTCGAGGCGAACTTTTTTTTCAAGTGCCCCGTCCGAATTTTCCGAAAATTTCTTTCTTTTCATGAGCATGGCACACACCGATTGCGAGCCATTGCTCAGAAAACCTCCAGTTTGCGACTGCGTAGGCAAATTCCATAATAGTCGAGAGAAGAAAATGAGAAGGTTGCCAATTTATGATTGACGTGAATGCTTCTATTATATAACAAAGAGGAACACCAGGCACGTGTATCCCGTCTCAGTTTCATCGTGCAGATGGTTTTCGTTAACGCACAACCATTTCCTAAAGTCGTTTATGCAGGGAGCAATAACGGAAGAATGACGGAGCACTCGGATTGCCGGAAGCAGAGTACGTGCCTGCACGAAAAATAAAGGAATATAAGGGGTGAGAAGGGAAGCGAGCTTCAAAGAGAGGCAAGCGAAGCGCAAAAATAACATTTTGAAGCAAGCTGAGCGAAATGAACCGAGAATTTTTACAATGTGGAACCTTTACGATAAAGGAGAGCGGAGCAGTAAGCAAGCAGATGAGAGGCAACGGGAGCAGCCCTATTATGAGCTCGTGAAAACGCGTCTTGGCTTCGTAAAATTGTGAACCGTAAAAACTTTTCAACTGAAAGCAATGTATCCGGATCGCCATCCGACAATCTCCTAGACCGATCAAAACCATGTCTCCGTTTAATCCCCATTTTCACGAAATTACACATTTTTTATCCAAAAGGCATTCATGAACTTATGCACAAAACTGTTCGCAAGCAAATCTTTAAAAAAAACTTCAGGAAAGTTACCCAACTTGGTGCATACAATCGATATTTTATTTCTGATCCACTTAATTCAAATGTTGAGGATTTCTTATTCGCAGCTTTGCCATTAGCCGAGCTGAACTTACCAAACGAAATGTAGTCAGGTGCACAGACGACATTGAACTGTAAAGGCACACTCATCATATACTCACTTCCTAAATGAAGTCACTTTCCATTCGCTAAGCACAAAAAAAATTTGAAGCAGTCATCAAAGGAGGCGCTCTGATGAAACTTGTTTAGCTGGTAAGAATATCGGTGATTAACGCATAGGCAGCTGCATAACATTCTTTTTCTTGTTTTGAATTTGCGTTCTCACAATCAGCAAAACTGCTTCTACCGCAGCCATATCAAATATACGGTGGATCACATTTTGGCTAGTTTCATTTTGCCCTTCACCAACCTATTCAGCAATCACTTGTCTACAGCTGCAACAAATCGAAAATGTCCAAGTGTGCAGTAGCATAAGGAACTCATGACTGTTTCATATCTTTCTCGCAGGTTAGATTTTTTTTTCGTCGTGCGGTAGGTACATATGATAAGCGACTTGCGTTTTGACTTGTTACTGTCTCTGCTCTCAAAAACGGTAAAAAATATCGGCAAATGAAACGTTGGGATTGGCACACGTTTGAAACGATGCTAATTTGCAAGGCCCATTGCGAGCACGAGCACTTCTCAGTTGGTTTTTGGAAAATTCGTTTACGTTTTTCCAGAAAATCAATGGAACCATCTTGCTGATTATTCAAGAAACTTGACTGCACCAAACATGGACTATTTCATCCGTATTTTTTTGTTGGTGATGAAAGGAAGCATTTTAGGTCAAATATCGCCCAAAAATCAAACACAGAGCTAAATCGATGGGCTCTGCTTTCTTTTTTGGCTGCAATATATGAAGAACGATAACGATGACAGATCTAAGGCATTCAATATTTTATTACTACTCCATTGAACATATTCAGATCTTATGCTAGAATTGCATGGCATTATTTTTTCCATCACATTCCCTATCTGCAGGTAAGATCGCAACATCGCGAAATTTCTTTCATGCTTGTTTGGCTCAGGCAAGGTCGGATCGGATGTTTCAGAAGCTAAATGTGCTTTTGAATTTCCGGTTTTAAAAAGGCACCTGACAAACGACGGCTATGACAAAATAACAGCAAAATGCAACTTGTGCGCACTAATTACGAAGTTAACATTTCGCTTGACATTTCGATCGTTTCGTTTAGTGGAAATCGAAGACAAATGATCTACAACGATTGAAGAAATCAAATTGGAAATTAATTTTACTTAGCGACAAGATTTTGCTGACCGACTTTTTCTCTATGTGATTTGGCGATAAGCAGATGTTCTCGAAAGCTCCTCACTAAATTTCGCTCCCAGAATTTCTAGATTCTGAGTGAAACAGGCTTCGAAAACGACAAAAATCTTGCAACTCGCAAAATTCTTCAATTTATCGAGGGCGATAAGTTAGCAAATCGTTTTATAAGAATGAATTCTTCATTAAAAAGTGAGCAAACGAAAAGACTCTTGGGATTACATTCTTAAGGGAGAAATTTTTCGCATCAGTTGCATTTTGTATTCACTTCATCGAGTCGGAACAATGTTGGCATTGCGTTGAAAACGTTCGACATTTTTTTTTGGCGTGAAACCAGCATATTTGAGCGCACCAAAATTGAATTTTGCACATGGTTCAAGGGGCGACCTGTATATCTCATTTGAACTTAGCAAGACCGCCGTTCAGTTAGGCAGAAGCCAATTAGTTCTCGAGTTGTAAGTCGAGTAGTAAGTAAATTGACCCATAATGTTACTCATGTCGTAAGCTCTTTCAAAATTGGTGACATCTTCAGTCACATTAAAGCACCGCTCACGAGCGTTTCAACAATCCGAGTGAATAAAGTTATTTTAACGCCGACATTCGCGTTGATAACCAGCACCATATTAAATGTTAAATCTTAACAAGAATTTTGTGGAAAACAATTTCGGACTTTCTGAAATTTTCTTATACGCAGTAAGGGCATGCAAAAAGAGTTTTAAAAAAAGAAAGCAGTTCCATGCTGGAGCGCAGCCAACAAAAGCATAGGATGGAAAATGGCAATGCTGAAGAGTATGGTGAAGAAGATTCCCTTATCTCAAAAGTAATGATAATAACAAAACAGTTCCGTACCTCAACACGTGTATTTCATATGAGGATTGCAAGTCCACCTCTCGTTGGTATACAAAACCTCCCTCCTCTGAAATCACCGTCAATGAAAAGTCCGCTCATCCTCCCTATATCAAGAGGAATGTTGTATTTCATTTTTTGAGTATTGTCCGCTTCGCCAGCTTACACCAATCGCTTGAGAATGCTCAACTGACAACCGATCGCGCTTCTTCGCTCCTAAATAGTAACGGATACGCAGCAAAGCACGTCGTTGACTCCAGCGAACCTCAATTTCTTAACTGCTCAGTACTCCACCGCGCTAAGCAATTGAAGCAAGAGAACGATGCTCGCGCAACTCTTATTATTATTCCCTCTGTTAGCGGTGCATTCAAACAAGAACTGGAGTCGATCCTTAACAAGTATAACCCTCCCCCCCTTGTACGTCTGTTCGTAACACCTCAGCGTGCTCTCCGCAAACTGCATGTTCGGAACGGGGTCTACGACCACATTTGTTACAAACCATCAAAATGTGTTGTCTGCTGCAAGAACAAATTGGGTGATTGTTTTTTTAAAGGACTTCATCTACTCCATCGAATGCTCCGCGTGTGGTAACACCTACATAGGCGAGACGGGCCGATTCCTACACGAAAGAATTCGCGAGCACGACCTAAGCATAAAGACACCGACAGCACCTTCGTACGTCAGTTGCCCCATGGCGAGATACACCGTCGACCGACATGACGCAGCTGAGATGATCGTCAAAGTTTTGTCCCGAGGGAACGGCACACTGCTTCGCAAAATTAAAGAGGCCACTCTTATACGTCGCATTCGTCCGTCCATTAACGGCTGCTTGGGAATGCTTTCATTACGACTGTTCAGTGAGTTCGCTGTAGATGACCTGTCTACGTAATGAAATAACTTTTTTCAAAATATTTTTTTATTTGCTAATCTTGATCGTTCGTTTCACGTTGCCATGTATACAATTTACAAGTTTAGTGTTGCAGGCCATTGCTATGATTATGGCTAAATGAGCCGAAGCGTCATCATAAATTCGTATATATGTGTCAACCCCATTCAACGCATTTCAACGCTCTCAACAGATTATACCACATATGCATACATTATAACGCGAACGCGAAACAATAGTGCAGTAAATGATGCTAAATAATCAAAACAAGCTGAACTTACAATAAAATGAATATGCCATGTTTTCTCTGCATCTCCTAATTCGCTTTGTTTTATTCTCTTTTGTTTCTTCTGAAGTGCCCATGTTTTCTTTTGTTAACTCTTTAATCATAAAATAAATATGAACGAAAAGTTCATACAATTTCATTCCATACAATGAGTCCATACAATTTCATTGTTCACTAAAACAATATGTTCGAATCACAGCTTAATGAGAGCATATCAACGAGGCGCTTAACGTTTAAGCAAAATTTATAGGAGTAATGACGCGTCAATTAGTCAAGAACTAATTAACTCACACATTAAATCAGCTATGCTACCCACACAAAAACAATATTAGATGAACAGTATAAATTTTTTTTGTTTATAAGCGACTCCTGAAGTAGCGAACGAATAAAGGAAATTGGCTGAAATTACGACGGATTTTTTCGGTTGTCGGCAGGATTAGCGGGCAGATTTTCGACTAAGCTTTCGTTTAAACCAAAGCGAATACTTTAGAATGGTTTAAAAAAACATTGTCCTTAGTAGGATGATGTTGACATTTTGTTTTCGTGCCATACCTCACAATGATAAATTTCCTCTTTTCGACGATCGCAGAAGCTGAAATATTGACAGAGATCGGCAGGCCACAAATGAGCTGTCAGTTCGATCGAAAAACGACCAAAGCCACAAGGGGATACCTCTTTGGCGATAAACACTGAGTGCCATCACGAGAGCCGCGAGAAAGTCGCTACTTATGGTCTGATAGTGATCTAGTGTTGCACTCGTACTGAGTGGTCTTTGAAAATGACGGCAACAATTCTAGACGTCTATTTGAAAGTGAAAGCACCGCGGTGGTGGTATTTAGCTCAAACGTTACAAGATAGACATCTCCAAGGGTCAAACGCCCTAAGACAAAATGGTCCATAGGTCAAATGTTCAAACGCCAAAGCATTTCAAAACCTCAAAGTCCCACCAAAGTTGGCCTAAAAAACTGTTGAACGAATTCATTTGCATGAGTTTCATTAGCGAAGAGAAAGATCTCACGAAATCCCTATATTCGCAGCATTTCATGAAAGCGTTGTTTGGAACATAATGAGAAATGCAATTATCCACTGATAAATGTATTTGGCATTTGCTAAACTGGTCATCTCAAAAAAGCGTATACTCGATGAGCAGAGCGCTGGAAAATGGATGGGTTCATGGAAAGCGATCCAATGCTTCTAATTCGGCATTCAAGAAGAACACGGGAGACCACGGTTTTGAATTGGAAACACTGATAGCTTACCAACGTTTCAACGCCAAACGAACAGACGATATGAGTGCTGCTGTTTGTCACAATGGACATTTTGGTGACTGACTACTCTATAATAATAGTAAGCTTTAAAGACCAATTATGCAAATGACACTTGTATTTTACCCAAAGCTCATTAAATGCTCATACAAGCGTATTGTGTTTTTAGGTAACTCGACCAGATGGATATACAATTTGACTGGTTGAAAATTTTATCACTTTTAAACGGAAGAAAACTTTTGCAAGCAGTGATGAGTTAGTTAGTTTCAAATAGAAATAGAAGCCAATATTGTTTCTTGGATTGCGCGTTCCGGCTTTCATAACACATTGGCTTTAGTAATTGTTGAGTGAAACCTATCGATCAGAGAGATCGGCGCTCACGAATTTGAGTGAATGCATGCGGAGACAAAGCTACAATAATGCACTTTGCAGACTCGCGTGGCACATCCAGTGAAAGGTTTCTTTTTTTGTTTTTTGAACCAACTCTTTTATGCAGTCTCATAAGGACCATCTCAGGCCACTCTGGGCAACTTTGTTTTGTTAAAATCCTCAAACTTGTATCAATATTCCGAATTTGCGCATTTTTCAAGTCTGCTCAAGTTTTCAAAAACGCGTCCATTCCACCTTTCAGTGATGCCTTTCCACACTTCCGGTGTAACGATAAGTTGAACGATGCGTTCATATTTTCGCTTTATGTGCACTCGATAAGTGCGTCCAATAGCGCTCAAATAAAGCGTTCGCTCATGAGTGCTCAAAAATCCGTCTTTATGAAATTGCGCCGACGAAATACGCGATATGAGGGCGCATCAAAAAATGACGGGTGAAGGCGTGTGCGTTGAGCATCTTGTCAATATGAAGTCCGAAGAAGGCGTTCAACTTTTAGTTCCGTGTTTCATTCGCGTGGCGCATTATGGGCCAAAATCTTGGTGTCCATTAATGTGACGCTAAGAGTTGCATACATATTTGTGCTTCAGCGAATCAACTCCGATCTCGATGAGTTCCATTGTGAACGTTAGCAATTTGAAGAAAACACTTTACGCACTGATAGTTTTCGTGTTTCGCGTTGAGTGAAAAAAAGTAAAGAGGAAATATTAGACGTACAAACTCGAATGAGTATTTCGAGAAAGTCAGAGTTGAATATTAATTGTTTCTTGTTTTTTTTTGGTTATTATCAAGAAAACGAAAGTAATGAGTGTAAAACACAAAATTGGCGAGCCTGTAGAAATTCTTCGATTGGAGTCATTTCTGAATGACTGGCATGCTGCTCATCTGCGTAATGCACATCCACAAATCGTTGCATTTGCGCGTTACGAATGAATAAACCCGTTGACCAACTTTTGCATTATTAATGAAGATTAATTTTTCATGAGATTCTAACTTCTCTTGACATGTCAAACTTTTTGCCCCAATAGATCACTTTGTCGGGTGATCAAACACCTCATTTTTTCTTTCTTTTTTCAACGTTAAAAGCCCTCATTTTCAATCGTCGGACCGTGAACAAACGCATATTTGGTGGCAACTTTTTGCGCACCTTAATTTCTTGGGCTGCCAACTAGGCAACTGCGAATGCGTTTCACTGGTCATTGTTTGACTGCTCTGGCCAATTATACCAGTGTGCATGTAATCGAATAGACCTTAGGAGTATACAGCGCTAAAATCAAAATAAAGTTTTGGAATCATATGCAGCCAGATATTGTTTTTGATATGCAGAAATGAAATCGACATTCACATCAGGTGGAAGGCCTGCTTTAGGGCGCTCACATTTTTCACCAGTAGGTGGAAAACTGTAAATAATTTGTTTTGAAAAATCTACTAATTTTCTGTACAATCCTGCGACTCGGTAGAATAAGAACGCAGTTTATTCGTATCACTTTTTCTTTTTCGTTGAAAGAGCACCGCGTAGTTCGCCCGATTTCAGAAATTAGCATCAAGGATCCAGTGATCAGGCGTTCAGTAAAATATTGCTGATGAAATTAATTACGAAAATATGGTCTTTGGACGATAGCATAAATTATGACAGCGCTTTACGCCATTCATATGTTTACGCTCAATTTTGAATCATTTCTTCTGAATTTATACTTTTCTAAATCAACCCATATCGAAAAATTCACCTCTTCCTAAACACCTAATTATACTCGCACTAGAGCGCACTTTGCATCACAAATGATGAATTTGGAATGTTTTTGAAGGGCTATAATTCGTTCGAACAACTACAAAAGTGTTGTTAGTGAGTATACTGAATGCAGTGGGAAATCTTCGACAGTCGAAATGGCATTTCTTTTTTGTTACGTGTGAATATTTACGCAATAAATAACAGCTTTCTCACCACAACTCTCCCCAGTTTCAGAACTTATATTGCCGCACTTTGAAAGTACGATGGAACTGTAGAAATGATGAAGAAAGAAAGATTTTGGGCGAAAGATCCTTTCTTTTCTTTTGCTGAATAGCAAATCATCATCTCCGTATGCGTAGGCACTAAGTACAGCCTGACTGCAACCAAAAAGAAACGAAACAAATTCCGTAATTTTACCAAAAAAAAAAAAGTTAAGGCTTATATGCGCGTTTTACTCCCGCAAGATGAAAAAGGATCTATTAGGGAGAGAGAGAGAAAGACAGAAAGAGAAAGAGAGAGAGGAAACTTGATATCATGTGAGGAAAAAATTTCCGCGGAAACAAATATTGCGTAGAAAGCACCAGAAAAAAAGACTATGCATTACAATGTGCACCAAGCATCTGAAAGTGCGCCACTACTGTGGTGATTTTTACGCATCGATGTACTGCATCAAGTAGAAATAAAATTCTCAACGCTTTTCAGCGATCGTCAGAGCTTAACGGCATTGATGCATTATAGCCGCAGCCTATCGCTATTTTCTCCTCGTGTCTTCAGAACGAAAATCTTTCACATTAAGCAATTCAAGGCAATTTAGTGACTACGACGTTAAACTTGTATGGAACGAAAAACACTATGACGCAAATTCGTTGTTCAGAGAAACGCACACAAAAGTTTTGCTTTAAACCCACCAGAAACCTATCCGTATACTCAACATGTGCAATGCATTTTGTAGTGCTGAAGGTGGAGGTGAAACGAATGGGCAATAACTTGCTGATTTAAGCGAACAGCACAAAAGCTACAAGGTGCTCACTAAGAGGGCTAGTGAGCAGATGAGCGTTATTCTCGATCGATGGGCATAACGTTTTATGAAATGGATTCAGCCAGCAAAAAGAAAAATCCGATCGGGCTGGTCATCGCAAAGCACAAGGTGATTTTCTTGCCGTTAACTTTTGTTTTCTTTTCCGTCAATTTCTCGACCAACAAACCACTCGTTCGAGAATGAAACGTTGATGTCATGCAACAACATCGATGTTACTGCTGATTTTCGCAGATAATCTTGTAAACGCCGAATATTTGATATTTATTACTTTGTCTCTCTGGCAATGACCAGATTCTGAGACAGATCCGATTGTGTTCCATTTGAGGGGAGCGAATTTAATTTTTGGAATCTTTGTTGACCGATTCATTGAACAGTTAATCTCGCAGGCTCCAACCATTATTATGCATTAATTGCTTCACAGCAAAAATTCTCTTTTTAACTCGGTTTTGTGCTAACAGCATTTCAATTTCGATTCATAAAATCTTCAGAACTGTTACTACTAAGGCCGAATTTAAGCATTTATCAAACTGCAATAGCCAAGGCGCCATCTAATGAAAACCATTAAATGATATAATGAAGCATGGGTAGTTTCATTATGCGTTTATTTGCAATAGCTAGAATCACTGACTTAATGTAGGTTTTTCTGAATTTATACGAGCGCATGGCTTACAAATGCGCATTCATCTAAGAAAAAAGAGTTGAAAATCGAGACAACAGCAAATGATAGTCTGCTTAAATACATAATTTTGTCCTTTTTTCGAGTACATGCGACGCAGCTATTCCTTCCTGTTGCTCCTGCTCAAGATTTGGCTTCTTAAGTGAGTGTGAAAGCAATATAAAAGTTCTAAATTGTGTTATCTTTATGGTTATGAACTGGTCTACTTTTGGTATGCTTTTAAGCAAAGCTCTTGCTGATTCATCCGGAAATGAAATTTAGCTTGAAATTGACAATAAGTATGCAAGGCTTATTAACGTAAACTAAGACAAGACAAAATTAATCATTGCTTATGGCAAACTCTTTAGAATGTTTTACACGCAATCCAAACGAAGAGAAAAAATTTGCGTGAGTCATCTAGATACATAGAAATTATTGTGCAATTAACGTTTCGCATACTAAATTATCTTATTCGATTTTTTTCTAATTAAAAGGAGGAAATTTATATGTTGAATCGAGAAATTTGTAGATGCAGATGCTTTAAGAAAGTGAACCGCTTTCTTCTCTCGTCATTCTCCTCAGAAAGTTGCTGTGGGATGCCACTTATGATCTAGCTTTCATGTTTTGACGTTTTAAACGGTACCTAGTTGAGGCAAAAGATTTTCAGCGTTCTTATACACCCCGACTCATATACCGTCTGTGGCAAACCAGTTTAGTTAAGCAGTAACTCATAAAAACATATAAAAGTGCTTAAGAAGCGTATGATGGAGGCACGCACATTTCCGAATTCAAAATAGTTTTGAGGCCTAATAATCGCTGATTTTATTGAAACAGAATACCACCGTTAAATTACGCCTAATAACTGGTGTATTTCTGATTTCAGATGTGTCATTGTTGGAAGGGCTTTTCTGTATGATCGCTGAAAACAAACGCATCATAGAGGCTATGGGTCAAGTCGATAGAATCGTACATGCCGTGAGGTGATATAAAATGAATGAATAACTGATTAAAGTGATGAAATAATAGACGGAAAAAGCGTCGGCGACAAAGCTTGCAGGAGATTTCAAATTGGGTGACAGTTGTGAATTAATGGGCAGCGTAATAGAAACGGAAGGAAAACGCTTATTATAAAATAAGCAAAGGAAGCGGAAAATATTAAGCACTCTAAGCGGTGTTTATGGCTTCTCGCATGAGCAAATGCTCTTTTGGGTATTAAAAAGGCTCGCTTACGAACACAAAGTCACCAGCAATTATCGAAACTGAACTCGCCTACGAGTGAGCATTGAATACAGGAAATGAAACGAATGTAAGTGTGTGATTGTAGGGCCCACATCTGTGACTGTTTTAGGTGATGTGCAAGCAAACGAAAGAGTAAATTAGCTCAGTGGTTGTCTTTGCGCTAGTCACGAAACGTTAATGCCAAAACTGAAACGAGATAAACAGAATTCTTCATCTATGTTGTTTGCCGATGAACCAGTTGTGGCCTTACCGAGCAAAGCTAAACGGACGCGAATAAAGAGTGAACGAGTAGTCAAATATGACGCTGTTCGACGAGAGCGAGATGCTTTTGAGTGGCTCAGTAGACGACAATAAGGCTAGCTGCCTCACAGTGAGGAAAAAATGCTTGGCCGTTTGATAGATGAAAGCCAGTTGCACTTGATATACGGATTGTTCGTTGAAAATAGCCGTGCAGTTTTGCAGCAAAAGAACCTTCAAGTTCTACTGCCTTCTAAAAAACGTCATCTATTTCGTAGAATACCTTTTTTTCACTTTCATTTGTGAAGATAATTTCCATCCTTATGTTAATATCACCCCTCCGAGGAAATACTTTTACATAGCACACTAAAAGCGGTTCCGGTACCATTGGATCTCTATATAAGTTATCTAAATCAAAATAGCTTTCTGTGTTGTACGGAATGCATAAGTACTTTTATTTTATTAGCAATGACTAGAAAGAAGAACACTTTTTGCTGAAACGCCAAAGAAGTGATCGAGATTGTTTTGCCAAGCAGAAAAACTATACTAAATAGCATATTCATAACGAAAGCAGAGATGATCGCTTCGCGCTAAGATTTGGTTAAAAAATTGAGATATGCGTGAAGACCGGGCAAAGCTAGTTTGTGATGAGCCGCTAAGTACGGCGTAGCAAAGTACCATTTAAAAGCATTTCTGTTAGTGATAAAGTGGAATTCTTCTGCTCAATACCAGTTCTTTTCTTATTCTTATTCTTACCGCCCAGGCCTTCAGTGCGATGTCTCGATGTTACTGAGGCAATCGCACGCCGAGCAACAGCCATCCGTTTGGTTGTTGTAGCTAGTTGTTAATACTACCCGCTAGCTGGGCTGCCAGTGGTATGGTGGGAAGCAGCCGGGAATTGAACCCAGATCTCCCCGCATGCGAAGCGAAGGCTCTACTATTGAGCTACCGCCTCAATATCAATTATTTCCCATTATACTAGCTTTTACATAATGCACTCTTTGTTGATGTGAAAGCAACAATTTATATAACACTAACGTAGTGTGTTATTGTTTCCGATAATAAACAGTTCTCTATTCATGTGAACTAGTTATTTTGATGTTATTACGGTGTGATCAGCATATATCCATAATTGCCCATTAAAATTTCAACATAACATCATGATATTTGTTGTGGTGAACAATTTGACTATAAAATGTTATGATCTTTAACCAAAACACCAAAAAAACAATTGCATAAGAATGCTACGGGGCTAGAAAAGTACTAAATTTCATAATAATTTCAATTTCATAATAATTTCAATTTCATAATAATTTCAATTTCATAATGATTTCAATTTCATAATAATTTCAATTTCATAATGATTTCAATCAATTTGGGAGATTTCTGTGATGTAAATTTAGCACTCAAAAATGTATAACGAGCCGAACAATTCAAGCAGATTGTGCAAGTCATCTATTTAAAACAAACGACGAATGAGAATCTTTCACTATTTCATCGCACAGAATCACGCTCACACAAAACTGTTTAGAAGTGTTTCATTTGACTGCCTTATGGTTCATCTGCAAAGATCCTCAGATGAACTAGCAGGTCAGATCAGTCGAAAAAAGTCTTGATTTATTATAGGTTAATTGATTGTATCGATCTGGCAATCTAGCACTGACTGCCATCTGTTTTCGCATTGTGATTAACCTTGGTAGATGAACAACTGGCAGTTTTGTCGATGTATGGTTCTGAGTGCCACTGTTGAGGTTGGCTACTTCTCGAATGAATGTATTAATTAGATAGAATTACTTACAAACAAATATAAAATGTGAAAAGGGGTAGTGAAAAACGTACATAACTGAAGACAAGACGTTAAGTCGCCTCCTCGTAACAAGGACCACATAAAGTTGGCATGATCATTTCAGGAAATCAAACATAAGCAAACAGAACTGTTCGATGCTATGGCGGTTACACAGTGAAGAAAGGGCAATTTCCATTTTGCGACAAAACAGCAAGCTCGGAAGCATGCTACCAAACTGGCACGATATGGGCTTTTCGCACTTTTTTGCGAAAACTTTGAGTGAATATTCATAAATCCGATGAAAAGCGCTTAGCAGCGCACAAGTATTTCCGTTGGATCAGTAATGAGATCGCTTCGGTCATCGTTGTTAGATCTGATTTTATGGTAAATTTCAGGCTCTTCCTCCGAAAATCTTCTCTTTCCTTTCTCCAAAATTCGCACCCAGAGGTGTGTTGAATGCACATTATAGTTTGCAAAGCTATTCGTCATATGAACCCAAACGATGATCATAACTGCAACTTGAGGATTATTACTATCGCGATCTATTTTTCACACTCAGTTTTCTTTCATATATCATAATTTTTCGAAAAAATTGCAAATCGTGCATGGAGCGTTTCAGTGGGTGTCACGCACTACCGTAAGTCAGGCCTGTCAAGTTTCACTGCAGCTGTTTTTTTGCCTCGTTTGTTGAAACGATCCAAAATACAGACAAATACGTACAAACGCATTCATATGTATGCACACAATTGCGGTCCCGTAACGAGCTTTGGAAGCGCCAAGAGGTGCTCGAAAACACTAGGTATATCTCTGCCGCGCAAGTATACGTTTGATAATCTTGAACATCGGCGTTTCGCGTAAAGTGAAAGACTGCATAGATAATTTTTCGTAAAAGCAAAAGGACGTTTTCGGGTTGCTATTAACGAGCGCTATTCGTACTAGCTCAATGAAACATTCATTTCGCTACTCCACATTTCTTCTCTCGCTTCTTACTTCAATCCCTCATCGCTGGACATAACGATAAACAGTTCGCTTCCTTACTTTTGGGTCCTGATCTCAGACCAAGAGGTCAGGACCCTTTCGCTTAAGGGTGATGTGAATTTGGTCGTCAGAGATGAAGGACAAAGGTTACCTACAAAATATCATTTCAGCGACAACAGAGGTTTCTCTCATTGTGAGCTGCGCCTTCCAATGTTCTTTAAATGCCAGCCAACTGAGCTGACACGATATGAGTTTTGACAGCCTTACATATCAAACCAGCTGTTTGGCAAATAAATGACGAAAACTCATTGTCTTTTATTCCTACCGCTCGTAAAAAAGTTTTAATGATGATTCGTTTTTCGGCGACTCGACTGGTTCAATATCATAATCTACTCAGTTAAAAAGCGTGACATCGTTATGTGGCTCTCGTTCTGTAATCCGACCGGACAATTTTGTAATCCGACCAGCTGAAAATGCATACATAATTTTAACCCATTCAAATGAGCGGAGCTTCGTCAGGGGTTTATGGGCTAATTTGAAACCAGGTATGCACGATGTCCACATGGTATAGATTTTACCTTCGAAATTTCATAACTCTAGTTTCATCAATTCCTAAGCCGGAACTGTTGAATAGACAGGCAGACAAATAGACAAACACAAACAACGAACACTGTGGCCATGATATATGTTGAAAATTACAATTTCCCGAAGGACGTAGAAACAAACGACATGTCCGAATCAATAGATAGAATAATCCTCGATATTTGGCGAATGGAAACTTTATGTAATATTCTCTAGGTTCTAAACTCTATGAGAAGCAAAAATCTCATAGTTTCCGGGCTGCATACCGGTAGTTGCACATGGGATACTTTGCTAAAGGTTGTACGAGGAGAGAGGCTTACGAAAGCAAATTGAGGGCAGGCCTATTTAAGTGGCATACTGAACAGCAAAAGCTCTCTCATCCACCTTTACTTCGTTTAAAATGATATTGTTACACATGTTTAAACATGCAACAGATAGGTATGTTATCGGGCTGTTATAAAGGCGATCACTGACAGTTTCAAAAAAGCCCACGAAAAGCACAAACGGTATCATGTGCGGTGGTATCAGGTAGCTGAAGAAACGCGAAAAAGTTCAACGAAAGTGCAAACTTTTCGCTATTCGTTCTCGGCTAAAGCATCGAGTTTTTTATCGTTCTTATAGATTCGATCCAATCATTTGATCCATTGCGTTTCATCGCAGAACTCCGCATGCTGTTCCCCTCTATGAAAGTTGCGTGCTGCTGGCTACGCAGAGAGTATAATGGATCATTTGTCCGGGATCACGACTTCCTTACCCAGCCGTCAAGAAACGCTTGCTGATACTGAAAGATGTGAGCGCAAGAGCAAGGATTTGTATTGTTGAGGGCTGATTATGATCAAATTATTATCATACGATATAGATAAGCAATTGATTATCCCTGCACAACGAATTGCATTAAATATATTTCTCAGCGTATGATAAGAAGTTTGTTTGGTGCGTCGAAGCTTCTTCGCATACGACGTTGACGTGCACAAAACAGATACTCCGATGAAGCGTAGCATTGAATTTCGGAAAGGATTGTAAGAGAAAGCAAGTTAGCCTCATCAGCATTTGTAACAGTTACTAAGACGACAAGGAAGCGCACGGCAACATTCCCACCAAAAGAATTCTCGTCTCATGGCTCACAGCATTAGACGTTTCGCTTACGAATGATATGAAAACTGATAAAAAATTGAAAACCATTGTGTAACAAAACAAATGAGGATAATTTAAAACGCGTATGAGGGATCGCTGAGGCAATATGCGCTTTGTTAAAAGCGGCGGTCTCACAAACTGCTCGCGAACTAATAAAAGTTCATATTTCAGCTAATCGCTGTCGCCCATACAAATTTTTTAAATTAAGAATTCTTTTTTTTTCGTCATCCAATCGGAAAAAATTGCAAATTGACCATTCGCGAATTGCATACTGGCATATTTTCAAATGTGACCTTCGAAGAGGATCATCAATCGATGCAAAACTGAGCACAGCAGGTGAATCGACGGTGTAGGTTATACCGACCGAATTTCACTACTCTAGCTTATGTCGTTTATGATTTTTAACTACCAGACAAGAACAGACAGACCAGAGGCGTTTAGGCAGACATCGATATTATGCGCTATGAGCTTGTCAAGTACAAATATTCCAATTCAAAACAAAAAAGCGGCAAATTTTATGTCATAAAAATATCTAACACATTTTTCGTAAACTATCCACTGTTGAGAATTGATGCTAAAAACTTCACAAGCACTGTAACTAGTCATATTGTATTTTCCATCCTTTGGCTGGCACACTTTCTTCAAGACGTATTAAACTTAACAGTTATACAAACCGTTCTTGTCACTCATCCGAGTCCACAGCCATTCAGAATTGGGAAAATATTTTGTTTGCCTGCGTCATCTATTTGTTTGTTCGGGGGTAAATCAATAGTTCTTTTTAAAATAAATAAATTAAGATCAGATAATATATTTGCAAAAATCCCCGATGCATCTTCAAGCGTTGCGAACGGCGACTTCGAAAAATGCAATGAGCAGCAATAACAATTCTATATGATAAGTTGTGACAAATGCGAAAGTCTACTGTTGGGTGAATGAAATAAACGTTTGCGTGATACCTCAACAGGCACATTTCCGCCGCGAGGTTTCGTGATACCTCAACAGGCACATTTCCGCCGCGAGGTTTGACAACAAAAATCGCCTTGTTCATCGGTTTACATTCTCAAAAGGCAAAACTTTTTCGCGTTATTTCGTGACTCAAATGGCGAGCAAGTTTTCCTTTCCCCGAAATGAAAGAATAAAATCAATAGATTCTGATGGGTTGCGCTCGCAAAAGATTTAAAAATGCTGAATTAATAGCGTGACGTTGAAACGTTTGACCATAATGGAGAACCCCTATCGTAACGAATATGACGGCGCTATAGAGAGGTGGAAAGAGATATTCTGAAGTGGAAAGAGTCATAAAAAGAAGCGTGTTGAATTCACAGTTATTGTTGGAATTCGTTTTGTTTGGTAAGAATTGTAATTTATTAGCTGAAGAAATTCGAGCAAGGTTAGCTCATTCATTATTTTTTAAGAAATATCACCCTGAATAACTCACAGTTCCCAATGGAGATGCTCACCTAGTTACAACAATGACATCAAGACGATCGTGAGGACTTTTTGGCTGTAATCAGTATCATCAAACAATGATAAGTTGAGCAAAATTCTTCAACAAAACGAAAAAGTCACGCAAAACTTGCAAAAGAAACCAAGAATGTACTCGTAAACAGCTCGAAAACGGAATGGCACCTGTTCGTCTTGCATCTAGTTATATTTAGTAATGGTTGCGCTACGCATGCTGACGCGTACAGGCTGAGGTTCAAACTTACCAGTGTCAAAAGCATTCAACGTTTTCTGGAACCTAACAACTATTTATGTTGGAACTGTTTCTTTAGCAAGCTCCAAGCAACGCTAAATAACTAGGACACACAGAAGCCAATCGGTATTGCATCTGTTTCACATAATTTTAAGCCTTTCAATAGCAAATGAAAAGATGTGCCAAAGGCGCGATATGCGTTTCGACAACTAACCCACCAAACCAGTCGGTTTCAAAAGCTCTTTGTAAATGATGATTGCCACAACCTAACAAACAGATGCTCTGAAATTGGCAACAGGAGATGATCCCAAATTGAGCATTATCACAACCGAATTTCACGGTCATATCTATAGCGGCCAATGAATTAAAACTGCGGAACAGAATGACATGCGAGCATGAATATATATGTGCAGATATAGGATCGCAGTAAAGAGCTTTATAAGTCACACTTTCCAAAAACGTTTAATAATTCATAGAAATCTACTTCTCGAAGCGCATGTGGCTTCGAAGCGAACGTTTTCCTGTGTTTTAT
The DNA here is from genome assembly GCA_000803305.1 of Toxocara canis. Lineage (NCBI taxonomy): Eukaryota > Metazoa > Nematoda > Chromadorea > Rhabditida > Toxocaridae > Toxocara > Toxocara canis. The sequence goes on from JPKZ01001707.1 coordinate 94,788, forward strand.
CCTTCTTTACTGCAAATATTTTATAAACTTATTCTTCAGAAAAAAATAGCAGTTTGTGGATTCGTTTTCGTAAAAGGATTCATTAAAAAAAACTCATAAATACATAAATAGAAATCACAAAAGGTTGGAATAGAAGGAATGAACAATCTTAGGTTTCGCAGCGTATAAGAAAACGCAGTGGCCAAGTCATACTGCTAATTGACGAAAATGGATGGGCTCGAAAATGGGAGAGCCTGCTAAGCGCCGATCGGAGCCACGAATGTAACTATTCACTGCTTATCCCAATCAAGTTATTTCAAATCGTGCATAACATGATCCAAAGCCGTTCCTGACAGCTTGATGTAATTTTGGCTGGATCGGACCTATATCAAAATCAGCCTACCTATCAATATTTTTTCGGTTGCGTTGACTGAATTTTCTGACAAAGTTGGTCACTTCAAACGACTTCTTGCTTCAGAATGCGATGGAACTTCTCACAAAGTGCAGCCATAAAGTTTCACTAGTAGAATTATTTATTAAATCGAATTACCGTGGCGTTGCGCTCACGCACTTCTAGTGTTCATCGGTAGATGAGACCTAGGAAATCGATAAAAGTGAGCCGACATTTGCCAACCGGTTAACTCGTTGAAGTTCATTGTGTCGATGCAATCAGTGAAGTATAAATAATTATTGTGCTCTTCGAATGTTTGCCGATTATACGCTTAACTTTTTCGCTCTCTAGCAAGAATGAAGTGCACAAGCTTTAAAGTTTATTGCTTGCCACAGTTTCCTATTGGTTTCATCATCCTAACGTTGATTAACATAAAGGAGGCTTAGCATGGATCAAGAGGGCTCTAAAGGCAAATAGAAAGGTAGCATCACATTTAAAATTGTTGCAAAATGCGTGCAAATGCAAGACATACGATGATCAGAAAGCGCATTCAGAAAACGCGTTACGAAAGCAGAATATAGAAGGAGGATGTAGCAAAGTAAGACTCTGAACGAATTCAGACCTTCTTGCGTTTATCCTTGTCAGAAAACCGCTTCTGCTTCGTTCTTTGTTGGACACTCGCTTTTTTTAAAAAAATTTTTTTTAGCGATTCTTGGAAGGTCGTATTCCTGAAGGAACAATATAACCCCAAATGATCGGTACTTTTAATACCAGCTCGAATAATTAGCGCGCTCGATGATGAACGAAACCAAGCGCTCCTTTCATCCTCTAAAAAATTGCGCCACTTCCCTGTTAATTGCCGACAAATCTTCGAAGCACCCCATGCTTCAAGCATGAAAATTGAAATGACAGCACAGCAGACTATTTGATAACGTCAACAGCTAGACAAACAGACCTATGTTCCACGTTTCGCTGTGTGGGTTCCCAACAACACGGTTTACTTAATTTTCATTACAATATTGATTTGGATGCTTGCAGGATCCTTCAAATCGTTTTGGCGTTACCAGTCTCACTGGTTTTGTTGTATTTGATTCTACAACTGCTTGCGCTTTCTTCTCAATAAGCTCAACTATTTGTTTAATACACAGTTGTATTTTGCGAATTCTCACTGAGTCTATATGCTTGGCTTTCGCGTTCCCCACGACTCCAAACCTAATAAGATGAATAAACTAAGCCAACCTTCCAGCCGCCCCATTACGAACCATTTTGCTTTGACTCGATAAGCATGCACATGCAGCAAACATTTTTTAAAGCTGCTGCGCTCGAACACGCACACGCATAACTGATCCAATCTGAACTTCAGTAGCACTTTTTTTTTGGATGCCGTTTGCACGACCGATAATTATTTGAGATTTTGCACGCGACTCGCTTGTGAAACGAGCGCCTCGTCATTTCGATTGTGTGGATTCTCATCGAAACGAACAACGACGGTCCATATGGTAGAAAATGTTATTAATGCTCTAAAATATTTTATAAAGAAAACGTAATGGTGATCCATTCAGAGCTCATCACTATATGAGTGTGCAAAAGAGGTAACCTAACAGCGCAAAATATTCGCATATTATTTACACTGGTAACTCATACAGTCAGCTATCTCATTATTGTATTTGCTGGTAAACTGCGTTAGGGTTTTACGCTTCGAATGTCTAAGAAAACTATAACAGTTGTGCAGATGGAATAGGCAAAGCGTTGTAAATCCCACGTCTATTGCAGCTGATAAAGCTCACAGTGTACGAGTAGCATATACAAATTGATTGTCCATTATAATGTGGTTATTTTTATGTGCAGAACGCGGAAGAAAAAGAAGAACAAGAATAAGACCATGCCTTAAGGTAACTATATGGCACAGGACTTTTCAAAAAATATCGTCAATCAAAAACGGATTACACACGTCATCAATCAAAGCCAAGTCGTTTCACGAAGGCATCCAAGATTTTCATAAATGAAGTAAACGGGTAGCTTATGCGCCTTCAAATGATAGCATATTTGATTCTTTGAGTTAAAATCGACAAAATGACTTTGAATTTGCATTAGCCGTGCAAGATTGGCCGATAAAATGAATCAGTTTTTGAGGATTCCCCACAAGTTACTGCAGTCAGAATGCAAAGAATGGCAAAAATAACTAGCCACATTGTTGCATGGATATCCATAAAATTGCTGAACAGATTTTTTTTCCATGAAACTGCACTGTAGTGGCTTAAATCACGCTATGCCCTCAACAGCTCATGCGTTAAATCAGATTTCTAGAAAAATCCTCGCCTAATCGTTATTTTATTTCGCTGTTCAGTTTTTTGATTCTCATTAGCGAAAACTATCAAGCATGTTAAAGCTTTATGGTTAGAGTTCGCTGAAAAGGATATGGATTGGCAGTGGCTAAAGTTAAAAGGTGAATGGCAACACTTGATTGGGAGGGAGGGGAGGAATGGGGGAGGGGGGGACGGATAACTTGGGCAGATACGCTTCTCGAATTTCCAGAATGCGCTTCCTGGCGTTTACAGTGATTAAACTTGAAGAAGCATGCATATTGTGTATGATAAGAGGCTGCAGCAAATGTTCAGCTTTTGGCGGAAAAAAAATGGTTAGCATGCTCCAACATTAATTAGTCAGCAGAGCAATCTATCATATAAGTAGCGTTGTGAAGCATATGATTCAACATTGCAGCGGGCCATTAAACTAGCTGCAGTTCAAAAGCTTTGACCGGAAGTTAGTCTGGATAGCAAAGATCTAGTGATGACGAATGGCATACGATATTTTTGCTGTAAGCTAAACAATTTTGCAACAATATATCACTTGGCATCACGTGTACGACTGTACGACCAGTTATGAGCAACAACTCATTAAAAATCGCTTGATTTCGACGCCATATGACCAGAATAAATCTAGTTGGCGGATCAAAGTCTGAGAAATATTTGAAAGTAACGAAAGGCTGGACATCTGGCGCGTTGGCTGAGGTCATTATTAAATTAACCTTGATAAGAATTCTATTATCGAGCTTTTTTTGCCCTTGTTTAAATCTTACCACACTTCTCTCTGTCCATATGCCACTGAACTAAGCACTTTTCCTTCTGTCTTTGTTCTCTTTGAATTTTTTCGTGTCGTCCGACACAAAACGAAAGTGGATTGCAATTCTCTTGAGAAAATGATTCTATAATCAATTCGAAGAAATAATGAGCAATAGCACAACGACACTGATGACGTCGGTGTTTGTAGGGCACTTTAAAAAGAAGGATATTTTTATTATTTCCTGTGAAAGCCTTTAGCTTGTGAAAGAGAACAACTTCGATTCATTTCAGTGCACTTCAGTGACTCACTTTTATTTTTAACCTGAAAAAGAAAAAGGTATACCAACACGATAACAGGTACGATTACACTAAATTAAAAGTGCGATAAAATTAAAATTACAGTAACAATAAAATAATGGTATGATAACAAGTAGATGGAGAAAAAGTACTAGAGGGCTGTGAGGAGTGGAACCTCCAGTCTGCGAAAACGCAAATTCACTGCTTTTCGCAGCGCAAAGCCGACGAACAGAAGTTGGAATTGATATTTCGAAGTGCTTTTCAGACGCATTTTCTGGGTCTCTGCACATGTCCGAATTCTTTGCCAGTTTTGACAGATTTTTGATGATGTTGGCCAAATCGAATATTTGCTAGGGCTCCAGATTCCCGAATTGTGGCCATAGAGTAAAATCTAGTTTTTGTCCTCTTTGCCTTTTATTTTATTGGCGAAAGGTGGGGAGAAAAGGGAGTCTTGGTCGCTGCAAAATACTTCGAATGGAAGTAGGTTTCGCCGCTACGATTTCGGCACCACTGCAAGTTTGTCTTTGGCCATACAGAGTGCTATCCGTCAGGAAGGTAAACCCTTATTTTAAAAATTTGTCTAGAACCACTGTAGAGATTACTGCTTACCATGAGCGTCCAAGCACGCGAAGACATTTTCTTTTTTCAGCATCTTCCTCGCACCGCTTTTTCTTTATTTATGATACAAGCATGGCATCAGCTGCGAATGTGAAGGATTTATTGCTCGCTACGAAAACTAAACCGTATACATTCATCAGAAATCTCGCAAAATTGATTACCGCTTTTTCAAATTTTTTCACCTTTCATAAGTTAGCACTAAATTCGTGCGACGGCTCGTTGCGAGTGATCAACTATCACCATTATTGTTTCACGAAAAGTAGAGCAAGTGATTTTTTTGAATGTTGTTCAGCATTCTTAGACAAGCCAACAATATTGCTTTATCGCTAAAGCTTCATTCCTTAGCGACAAAAAAGTTTTCTTGCGCTGAACACTTCATTTCGGCTTTCTGGTCTCATCAGCTCCTATGTGCACAGCTGTCCAGAACCATTTTGCACCAGTTTTTGATAAAATCGACTTTAGCACTGCGACCAAGTTATATGTTTTTATAGCTAATGCCACCTTAAAAGGCGATGTGAAATCTCCTTGAGAAAACTTGTGTAGAGAATAATGTATACAAAGCTGAGCGTTCCTCCATTCTTATTCCGAAGTTCAGAACGATGTGCAGACATTAGTAAATAACAATTTGTGGTCGATCGCACTAAGAAATACACGTAAGATGGGTGGTAGGGTTGATCAAGGTAGCTGTATTGTTCGCCCACTACCAGAGCGAAGAACACCTCAAGCGTGATCGCACCTACCATTTTTTTTACTTTGCCCCAACAAAGCGCTAACAATATGCCAAACACACGACTGCCATGCGTGCATCAGCACATATTTGTGAGCGCGATCGTTTATCACTGCTGTGTCGAAGTAGCATGTGATCAACCTTTAAACAGAGGCTGAGCAAAATGAGGACACCGCAGAACACCTGAGCGATTCGTAAAAGAGCTGCGATGAAAAGAGCGCTGTGGTGAACCGCTCATATACTGAAACTTATTGGTATTTCTGTCCGAAATATGTTTCTTTACACAAAAAATAAATCACCCGCTTCCTATTTGCGTTGAATGCTATCAAAATCGTGAAAATGCACCTATTACTATACGGTAGCAACATAAATCAAAACAGCGATAGTACTGTTGAAGAGACACTATTGAAAAGCTGCTTTCAGCATGTCGAGATACATCGAAATGCCCGAAAGAACAACACCGCTGTTCCACTATCAAATGAAATCACATTTAACAAAAATCCGCACAATCCTGATAGCTTCGGTTCCTTTGTCTGTAAATGCAGAAAAGCTTGAATGTATAAGCATATTGGCGAGAATAACGTACTACGGCGAATCGGATTACGAGTGAAGCGAATCGCATTGCTCGTTGATGCAGACTAACGCTGTCGCGCATGGTCTACTAGGATAAGCTATTAGGATAAGCAGAGTGCAATAAACCCATTAAGTGATCGCAAAAGTAGATGTACTATTTCGCCTAACATTTACATACATAGACGTGCGGTTAGTAAAATTCCAAATGTAACTTTTCTGGCATTTCGCTACATTCCAATCTGAGCGATTGTGGCATCGCTTCGAACATTAGAGCATTTTCGTTCGTTAGCAATTCGTATATAAATTACACGCTAAGAGCGTATTAGTTTTGTTGTGAAAATTATTAGCTGCTGAAGAAAATGATATCGCGAAAGCAAAACTCGTCGTAGTTTCAATCGAAGACAACCTATATAACTCGTACAGCGTGAAATCTATTCTAATGCCACTGAGAGAGTTTCCTTGTTAGGAGGATGGATTCTTGGCTTGTGGTTGTGCATCAGCTGATACAACTGTTTAGCACAGCAAAGTATATTATATTCGAAGCACATCTATATTCTAAGTGTGAAGTTCGGGAACCTCTATCTTTTATAAATGAATTTTCCATCTCTCGATTTTCGAAGCACATCTATATTCTAAGTGTGAAGTTCGGGAACCTCTATCTTTTATAAATGAATTTTCCGTCTCTCGATTTTCCTCTCATGGACAAATTCTGCTTAGTGAATTCGAATAAACAGCTTAAACTGATCGTAACTTTGCGATATATGCGTGGATAAATAGAGGCAGTTTTCTTGTTGAGCATGAAATTGACATTTCTAATAGTTTCCATTCGCCCTTATGCATTTTACGCTTCCTTTCCCACTAATGTGCATTTTCGATATAAGTCATAACTACTCGATATTCATAAATATGCCGCGATCGTTGGCTGAAATAACATGGTAAAAAAGCGCATGGATTTGTATTGATGCAATGTTGAAATGACTCATAAGTATTCGAAATGAAAAAAATGCCCTGCCTGATGTGATCATTCACTGATCGGATCATAAGCATATAAGAGGAACTTATGAATATTAGAAAAAAACTGAGGAAACTTAAAGATGAACCTGCTTATTCATATGCACACTAGACCGCTAAAAGTGAAAACTGTACCAACTGAAATATGGATTGTTAACGATGCGCGATTTATGTAGAGGGTATTTAAAGCTTTCTGTATTGTTGCTATGCGATCGATTGCGTGTACTGAAAATTGTAACCATTTCAAAGTGGACATCAGCGTTGATACTTGATCACAGGAAAGTGAAGCTGCCACTTAAGAGAGCGGTTCCTCAAAGAACTGCTACTTTTTCTAAAAAATTGTTTCCTCTCCTCGAGGAAATAAAAAGTTGGAGCGCAACAGTGCAAAACTTCAATTGATGATGACTGTCTCTCATTTTTTTAGTGAGCATCGCAGCCAGTCTGCTATTTAAATACTTACTTTCCTCATGTAGACGACAAGGCTGGTTTGGTTTCACTAAAGCAGTTACCTGAGGCCGCAACAAATGGTAGGCGATATTTAAAGCACATCGCATTCTTGTGCAGCGACGACCCTTCTGAGTGTGACGAACACGCGAATGAATACTTTCATAAAACGGGCGCCACGACCCCTGACGAAAGGTTAGTTTAGAAAGTTCTCTTCTGTGAAGGCCAAGGGAACAAAGGATTCAAAAAGTTCTTTTTGAACGTGCAGGTATGTCGGCATCTGAAGCTGATCTGTAATCGCTGGCTTTAACAGCGTTTGGCAATGTGGCATCGGAAAGATGAAACAGAGGATGTAATGCAAAGAGACATGCAAAGACATGATCTGTCTGCACCGCAAATATGCTGCAAGCAGGTTTCATTCGACTCGCAGAAAATAATATGAAGAGGCAAAAAAAAGAAAACGATGTGGCCACAAATGACGGCCATCGCATAGAGATTCGAGCAGCAAATCCTTTGAAGACCATTTTGGGCTCAGAAGTCATATGCGAGAAGAACAGCAATGGGCCGATTGTCTCAAATTTTAAAATTTTTTTGCTAACAGGCGAGATGCTCATTTGCGAGGGAACATTTCTTCGGACCGATATCGAATAAAGTTGTAAACGTTGACGTCATCATTTTGCCCTATCTTGCTGTGATTGTGCTAAAAATTGAACACTCAACACTCAGAGAGCAAATTTTCTTATGTTCGTTTCACTGAGCCCGAAAGAGGCCTTTGCGGATAATTGAATCAGAAAAAAGGCAAGATCGCGTGCCATTTTTCAACGGAATCTGCTACTGGGTCAAAATTTGACATAATGAGTAGGTTTTGTGCCGAAAATGGATCTACAATGAAACGAAATGCGTAACGCGCGCCCATCACGAGAGGGTTTCGACTGCCTCGAGTCATTTGTTTTAGTGGGGAAGAATTTTGCAAAAATCCAGACAAAGTTTCTACCGTAGTTGTGTGGGAGCAGTGCTACTATATGCCAAATATTCAGTCTGAAAAGGTTTTTATTTTATCAAACGCATGGTTGACAGGAGGAACGGATGTCGATAAGAGACTGTTGAGCGCAAAGACAAGCCCTCAACGATTCAGGCAGAAACCATCATCAGGAGTGAAGGCACATTTTCATGATGACGAACACGCAAGGAACGGCTGAGGTCAAAACATGCAGAAGCTTGTAAATAGCGGAAGGGAAAACAATAAAAGCGCAGCGAGAAATTGAAAGCTTGCAATCTGCTTTTCGAGAATGTTCCAGAAGGTTCTAGGCACTTTTCACCTCTTCCACTTATTTTTATGTGGTCCTAGATATACTTTTCGTCGTACAACTGTGTCTCCTTATTCTAATGGTAGTTTTTAGCCGAAAAAAGGGGGTGGGGACGGGAGGACGGCCGAAATACTGTTTGCTGTGTTGAGCTTCATATGCACACTACATTGCCTCATCGATAATCAGTTACATTATGACGGATGTACTGGTTACGAATTGATTTGCGATAGATTTCTCACAGTAATCAAATCGCAAAAAGTCGTAGACGATTAATGGTTTCACTTTACCACTACTTTCAGCATGAATCCGGTTCCATACTTCAATCATAAGTTATTGTTAGTACTGCACTTTATGGTCATGACGTGTTTCTGGCGAACATATATTGCTGTCTCACAAAGTCAGGCGTAAAACTGCCTTTAGTAGAATCTTCAACTGAATCGAAACTGCTTCAGTTTAACTTTCAATCTTTTTTCGCTTGTATGACAGTGGTTTTCATATTGCATAGTGGAAATATATAATGAAGATAAATATGCCTTTAACTGTTACTACAATCTGAACACAAGTGGAATGCTTGCATTCGATTTCTTAGCACATAAATTGGAGAATATGTAATATTTTTAGCTGCTTCAAAGCACTATAATCATTCATGGTAATGACTGCGCAAAACAGTTGTTTGAAACAGTCAGAGGAATTTGCTGGTCAGGATATGTCCAATGAGAGTATTTCGCTCACGACATACCTGCGAAATTATTGTTTCCACATAGGTAAATGAAGAGTGCGGAAAATCATTTGAGGTATCTCATTCACAAATTACCAGTTGTCGTTGCGAATTGGAACTTTTCAATGATTTCGCGTTTCAAAGAAACGGCGATCCTTGAGTATTCTCAGCCATTTATAAAATATTCGGTTGGCTCATCGCATTGTTCTCTTACTGAACAAATAGAAACGCATTGCGAAATGCTGTCACGATTTTTTCAGTTGCGATTATCGAACCAACCAGCTTCATAGGATTCCAACAAATAGTGAGATTGGTGCGATAACGCATTCATACCTTCAGCCTCCAAATCTCTGAAAGGAAACAAGCGAACTAAGATCGAAACGATCTGACTGTTTTAAAGTTTGCAGCTGCAAAATATTATATATCGCTGTCCTTTGCATCCTTAAACTCGATCCTTTGTCTTACAAGATATCATTGAGCGTTGTAAAATTTTATATGCGCTAAAGTGTTTGTGACTTTCTTCAGGGTCAGCAATTGCATTTGAGATCAAATAAAAGCGGTCAACTGTCGTACAATTGTACATGTTAAAATGTCATTAACAAAGTTCACGTCCCAACTTGCTTGCATGGATATCGCATTGTCATAATGAGTTTGAAAATTGCGGTTCGAATGCATATAAGAATCAAGCATAAATTACAACAAAATTGAAATTTGAAAGAAAAATTCTTTTCAGCAAATCTCAGTATGCCATCCCCCTCGGGAAGACTGTATGAGCAAAATGACAAATAGAAAAAAATAGAGGAACATGAAATCCAGCATTTGAGTGAAGTTCTCATTTGCATTCGATGATTGGAAAGATAAAGCGTTGTAAGATGACAAATGCATATTTAAGATTACAAGTTGCGCTTAGACAGCGTTACTGCCTAATCGGCATGAACAAAATGCATAATTCATTTCTTCGTTTTCTTACAAAATCACATAAACTTTTTCAGAAACGAGTGATGCCTATGAAAGCGCTCTTTGTTGCTGACGTGTAAATGCAATTCTTTCTTTTTTTGAAAATTTGAGGCTTCTTTTTGCATTTACACGAATTTTTTACTTTTCATTTTTGCTTTTGATAATGTTTGCCGGCTTATCGATAATGATGTGGGATAGCAACGGTTTAAATAAAACGCATCAGCTCTCTCAAGCACACTAAGAAAGGAGAACATTCCACCATGAAGTGCTTTATATTCGTTCCTTTTCAAATAACCCCATTGTCGATCGTTTCTCTTTTATTAGCCATGCGGCGCTTTCAGCATATTCTTTTTTATTATGACAACTACATAACAAAGCCTCACAATCGTATTAAATAGTTGCCGGCAGATTGTGCTTTGTCTGTTGTCAAAACGCGAAAGAATCTTTGCAACCAGCTTCGTTTTATATGGCAAATTTAAATGATTTATAATCAGTTGCAATGCTTGCCAGATGGCCAACACAATATGCGTTTTGGTCGCTCACCACCGTATCAGTAGATTTGCCTGGATTTCAATATGGAAAGTTATCCGGTAGTTTAAGTGAATCTTTCAAATTGCATGACTTCAGCGTTATTCATGAATGGAAACTAACGCTAAAGCACGCACATAGACGCTTAAAAGCGATGGAAAATGAAAAAAGGAACTCATATCATGATATGATGCAGCAGTAGGCAAACAGAGCAAATTTATAATTGCCTCTAAGCAATTGCGTGATTGCAGGCTTACACTATTCACTAAATCCTAATTTTTCTTATCTCGTTTATTTTTCGCTTATCAGACATTCCGGATTTCCTTTCAATACCGTAGTGGAATGAAGTAAAAAATTATACCGTATTCTGGGAGGCTAATAGTGACGATGCCGTTTTTACCTAGCTTTTACCTAGTAGAGAAATATTAAATGAAAGGGAAAACGAAAGGAATGGCGCCATTAATCACACGAACTTTTGCAACCACACGATGATGATATTGCATTAAATGAGGCAATACAGCGTTGTTTTGTGAGAACAGTGAACCAGTGAGCTTTCATACTTTGTAGATTATGCACTGGAGGACGCAGGAGTTTGATAGGAGACGAATAATCGCAGTGTTAAGCGAAGTAAGTTTTTAAGAGGAAAATTTGTACGTTTTGAGAAACAAAGAGAGAAATATTGTAAAAAGCAAATTTCTATGCAACCAGAGTCAAATCGGTTCTAAAAGAGTTATAAATAAGCATAATTTTTTACGCTTCAAGAGAGAAAAACAAAATTTCCAGTCGTGCCAAAAAAACCCCGGCAATTCTAACCTATTGAGAGCAACCGCAACCCATAAGATTATGCCTCCTTTTCAACCCAATAAAGTTGCGGGCTAACAATGATGAAAAAAAGAGAACACGGTTGCTCACTTAATCACTTCTCATTTCACGCTCTATGATATGCTTCAAAAAATTCAGCATGTTTTATCAATGAGGTATTCCATTTACATGGAATCTGTCTTTTGATTCGGCTCAATATAAACGATACTATTGAGTGACAACGAAAGTTGATTTGGCATAACGAAAATTGGCATTACTAAGAACAGAACAGCAACGGGACTCATTAATAAAATAAGTTATTACACTTCAATTTAATGTAATTCATATGGAACAGACGTTACATATACATGAGCCAAAGCTTTATTCGCATTTGGCTTTCCAAACAGTGGCGGTATATTCGAATCTTCTTCTGTGTTGATGTTGTCTTTTTCTGCATACCGTGCTATTGGCATACTTTATTACCAAACTTGAAGGGCCCATATCTTCAACTTCAACATTCATAAAAGATACTGGGAATTCGTACAAGTCAATAAATAACGTGACAGCACTTGCCTCGAGACCGAATGGCAGCATTTGCCTCGGGACCGACATATTCAAGCCAGCTGGTTTCGGAAACTGGTCGCAAATGATGATAATAAAACATTTATTCTACTCGGCGGACTGCATAGATTTCTCCCTGGAGAATTGTTTTTTGTGACGACTGGAGCGAACATTAAGTCCTGCCAAGTGGTAAACTGTATGCCACGTTCTCATCTCTTCTGAGGCTACAGATTTCCAGATCGAACAACGGGTTAGGAATTGGGCATTGAGTGAACCTGGGGTTCAAATTACACCTATGGAAATTTCATATCTCTGGCTTCAACGGTTTCTGACCTGGTACTACCTAACGGATAGACGGATACAAATAAATACATAAATATTAGGAGGCAATACAGCTTCATGATGTGCTTTACAGGTATGAAATTTGCCAATGCGCACAAAAACGAGTCAAAGAAAGCGAACTGAAGAAAATGTGACGAACAAACAACTTTCTGGTGGATGAGAAGGGAAGTAAGCCGAGAGGCAATTTAAAGCCAAGAAAAACTCTCAAGGGATGTAGTAAAATTCTTTCCGTTACACATGAAAATAGCATATCAGACGGACCGGACACTCAAAATAGTTCGCGTAAAGCGATGTGCTCGCACACCGATGCCACAAAAGATCTCATTAAGCGAACGTATCAGCATTAGAGGTATTGTCGCAAAAGAACCAAAAACGTCGATTTCGACTCCCAGGAAACGCCTTGCGAACAATCGCACTCCCATTTGAAATTCAAAAGCATGACGAACGGCAGATATGCGGACAAAGAGCAGTCATCGAGGAGGCCGACAAGATATGCAACTTTTACAGAGTCGCCCAAAACTGACAATTACATGGAAAATCAATAACTTCGAAAAAAAAGCAATAACGTTTAATTAGGCATTAATCTTTCGGCCGTATCGATAATCAACTTGTCGCAGTACTGATACATTGCGAAAATTTGAGTGCATACGATATTTATTTAAGGGATCGAAATTGCTTTCAGTTCCAAATTTTCCATTTTGCGGCATCGAAACTATAAAGTTTATGGCCACACAATGCGGTATCATCAATTTTGCTACAATACAACTCTCAATAGGGCTTTGTAGCGCTAAATCTACAACATAAGCATTCATAATGTACATAACATGAATGCAGACAGATCAAATCAAGCAGAAGAAAAAACGAAATTGGCCTTGCTTGTGATGAGTAACTTACAGGAATTTATTGTTATTTACATTCTACCATGCAAAATTAACTTTTTATACGGAAACAATCAAATTTAAGGATGCGGTCGAGTAAACGGGTGAGAATTTCGGAATGAAGTGGGTGGAAGAAACGGAGAAAACCATTCAATAGCGGGTGGCTTATTAGTGAGATGACACAACGACGCAGGCGTCAAAAGTGAACGAACGAATCGCAGCGGCGACTAATTGAATGAATGCCGACAAAAAACGTCTTCAAAAGATTGCCTCAATTATTAATGAGCCTTGTACTGCGTCGAAACACTACACAGTGCGTTATGTGCGATTGGCTGTATGCTAATCAGCCAGCTAGCCCAGAGGCGTGCATGCGACGACAGCTCAAACATAAAGCAATGATGACGAATATTGCTGATAACATGAGCGTCTGCCGTTTGGATTATCCAGTGTCATCTGGTAAAGTGGAACCTATCCGCTGCGAACAAACAGCGAAAAAAATATATTATTTATGTCTTTTGAGTCACAACAAAAGATTCGGCATCGGATAAGATGCCATGCACTAAGATGTTTTTTCTTAAAACATCATTTTGCCAAAATGATTTCCGATCGATTAGATGAAACATCTGACTATCAAGCAACAGATTTGGTTTCGTTCCACCGTTTCGTCTCCGTTCCGAGGACACCAATTGCAGTTTCGCTTAAGCTGTGGCACAATTATTCGACCAAAGCCCGCAGTTGATCACAGACAGTATTAAAAACACTCAAAGAATATTAACATTAAGGACACAAAGGATAAGAAAGAACGAAGGATTTTATGAGCGTAGAAGTCATACGCAGCATTGAAAACTGTTTATTAGTGCGTTTTTTCAAACGATAGAGATTAATGAAACGATGGGCGAACGTTAGCGTCTTTGTTAAAGCCTGTTCGAGTAGCTTGTATGTAATGCGGCTTGTACAAAATAATGTTTCATGTCATTTTACTATTCCATCCTGTTGTTGAAGAGAAACCACTGATCGAAGTGTCATTTCTTCAACTGGAGTATCTGCTGAGGACTTCATAAATTCCTTTGTTAGTTAGCGTGATAAAACGACGGCCCGTGCTGTGCGTATTGGACAGCGGTTTCAGAAGTTAGCAAGACTGTGGCCTGCTCCATAACATCCAATGACTTGTTTCTTCCCTGGCCAAATGCACTTGTGATACTTAACAATAAACTCTTTTCTCCATTCGATAATTATGCGTTCAGTGATACCTCTCTGTTTCGTTAATACTCACTCATGTCTAACTAAGAGTTGACTGTAGAAATCGCGTTAAAGCCTTCAAATAAAATCTTTTAGTTTATGAGAATAGATCAGATTCATAGCGAATGAAGCAATGCCTACGTTACATCTTAAGTGCAGATTCGTACTTCACAACTAACTGCGTAAAGTGATGAGATTTGATTCAGCTATTGAAATTCGTCGCGAGAGAAGTGAGTGGCAAATGCCATAGTAGTACGGAAATGGAAAAAAGCTTTAAACAACCTCATTCGCCACCCTCAATAAGATCTTCATTACTGGCCATCGCTTTAGAGGTCAAAACCATTCAATGAGTTCAACAGTGCGAAATATTACTAGCGACGTTTACTTACGCCGAAAACATCCAAAAGGCGATAAGACATGAATTTAATGAGGATCTTTTCCCAGAATACTTAGAAAGGGAAATGATGCAGCATATCGCTGGGACGTTCATGATTCGCCGGCTTCACCACTAGAGTATGCGAAAAAGTAGTACCGCTTTTAAATCTCAACAGCAGTAATCGACGTGAAGGTTTGAAGTCATGTTGAGGGCTTACGTCGAGCGACCGAAAAGCGTGCAACCCCACATTCACATTTATGATCTAGAAAAAACCATTTATTGAATCCTTGCTTATTTCGTCAATGAAAATTTGCGTTGCTGCACCAGTTCAAAGTGATTAAATAATAAACGATATATGAAGATGATTCATTTGTGACATGATGATAGCGCAAACAATCGAGACGCCAAACAACTACATAGATTTCCACTGATAAATCAGATGCTCCCTTACACAAATATCATCTCTAGTTTACACTGCTAGAAGTGTACGTTTGTGTATTGTTTATGAACACGCTAACCTGTGTGCGTGGGTGTGGTGAGCATGTGTTGTGTGTGTGGTGTGTGTAGCGCATGGTGTGAGTGCTGCGCGTATGTATCGCGTTTTGGAATGTGTGTGCATGTGTGGTGCATGTGTAGTGTGTGGTGAACGTGTAGTGTGTGGTGCAAGTGTGGTGTGTGGTGGATGCGCGGTTAGTGTGTGGTGTATGTGTAGTGAGTGTGTGGTACATGTGTACTGAGTGTGTAGTGCATGTTTAGTGAGTGTGTGGTGCATGTGTGGTGTGTGGTGGATGCGCGGTTAGTGTGTGATGCATATGTGTTGAGTGTGTGGCATAGCTTCATGAGCGTATGTACGCATATGGATGTATGCGTGTGTTATAAAGCATGCGAATTCTGCGCAGCTTAAGCACGGTTACTGACATAACAAGTCCAAATGCTCAGAACATTTGTGGGATGCTTCATCGCATTCTATAATATCATTAGGTGCTTCCTTTTGCTGTTCTGAGAACAACTCAATAGCAAAGCCGACTGGAGCCGCAAAAGCTGCAAACAGCTGTAGAAGAACGAAAAAGGCGCGTTGTATGTTTACAAATCTGCTAATTTCTTGTTTAATTATGCAAAGTACATTAACATCTGATTGACTGCATTAGACTAAAGGATCTCGAACCAACGAAGAAAATAGCTGGAAATCGATGTCTGATGCTGGCAGGGGATGCGGTTTGGCAAATGTGTTGACTAGATGAACTAGTTTCGAGAAATGCCTGCAGAAATTATAGATAACGAAGCAATTTGTCACTCGTCTGATTGCAAATATAGCCTGATCACATAAAAATTCGGCACTCTCAAATAGCTCAGCATGATGGGCTAACCTGAAGTGCTTCACAGGAAGTGGCCGGGCAGGTCGATTGAATGATTCAAATTTGGTTTGAGTTAGTTATCCCCAAGTTGAAGCCAAAGACATGCAGACATACGGATATTTGAGTATGTGGAGACAAGATTCGCTGTGCTGTTCTTTTTGAATGAAAGTTTTGCAAAGCACATAGAAACGGATACTGGGATGAAAAGTTCGTTATAGTTAAGTGCAATGTCCCAGATTCTAAGAAAATTTATAATGTTGACAAGTTAGGGACTGAAAATATCTGCTTGATTGACAGAAGCCCCTCTTCGAGTATGTTACCCTGAGATTATAATTTTCAGAAAAGCTCCTCAAACCAATGAGAGCTACGCTTAGAGTGCAAACTAATCTTCATTTTGTTGGAGCAAGAACTAGATAGAAATAACAAATTCTCACACAATCAACGTATTGGAACGTTTGCGTTGTTGCGTAGAGGCTAATGCCAAAACATGCATGAATCTCACATGGCATCATTAATTCATCACGTATTCAGTACCCTCCCTATCTCACCTTCAGGGCATTAGAGCCTTAAGCGTTTGTTTACGCCAACTATTCCACGCTACTTAAAGCAACCATGTAATTATATATGTATTGTCGCATTCCCGTAAAAAGTCCGCAATCTGAACGAACGGTTTTCCGCAATGCTATATTGCTCAAATTGCACCAAAGAAAAGAAGACAATGCAGATGTGTTTCGGAGCGTTTGAGTACGATCCTCACTGAATAACTTCAAAATCTTCCTCTGTCTAGGTGGCAGGAGCTTGATGGTCGACTTTTTTTGAAGACGTGAGGTGATTTTTACAAGCTTGCGATAGTTACTAAGCATTCAAGGCAATGGAGAGTATGCTTCGACTAATTTGGAGTTTGTCAAAGTTGGGCTTCAGAAGCTATTCCAAAGAGGCTGTATCTGCTTCAAGTAATTCATGAATTTGCGCTCTCGGAAAAGTGACCACAGGAAGTTAAGAAATACCACATAAATATCCCAGCTCAGCTTTCAAAAAAAATCTGCCTTCCAGCGGAAGAACGCTTTGCACCTTCAAGAGAGTTGTTATCATGAATGATATATTTAAAGTGAATAAACTAATGGACGATCGTGGTCGGCATATGTGTACCTTAATGAAGAAATTGCCGTGTGATTTAACTGAAATATCAGAAGATTAATTTCGATAAAATTCCGTTTAGACGGGTTGTGCTTGAGCATTTTAGCGCCGAGATTAGTTGCCTCTTTGTTGTACAAAACAATTTAAACCGTTTTTAATAATGCACTTTTACTGAGCCAACAAAGCACAGTGACTGATGTTTGTATGGCTTGGCAAAACGAAAAGAATACGTTCGCTCAGAAACAGCGAAACGTGATGTGTTTAGTAAACTATTGCTCGAGGGGCGCAGCTATACTTCATAACCAATCGTTCATTTACACATGAATAGTGAATGAACACATCCAGAAAAATTGATCAAGAGCGGGAATTGTTGTTTCTGATTGACGGATGTGAAGAATGTGGCAGAAAGAAAATGAAATTTCTTGAGAAATTACAAAAATTGACGGCTTAGAGCGGAGGTTTAAACGTAATACAACATTATATATGTTGTGTTTCCTTTCTTTCTGCGGAAACAGCGGTTAAGGCCCAAGCAATAAAAATTTTAGCTCGTTCAGTATTAGGTTCTGCTTAGTATTATCCGATCTCATCCTTGTACCCTTCATCCTTTCCAACTGTTCTCTTCGAAACGCAAGTAGTTACATATTACACTTATTATGCGAGCCCATGAGCGATAAAGATAGAACTGTAAGCATGCGACTGAAGAAGGGAACACAGCAAGTTGCAAAGCGCGCCAAGGGACTGGAACGGCGCGCGTTTTTCAGGAATCTGCTTAAAAATTTCTGTCCAATCCGTGAATACAAGATACAACTTATTCACAAGATCGGAGCTATTGCGTCCATGGCAGAGTTTACGATCGTTTATTGAAAATACCAGTTTCCCATTCAGAAAATCGCCTTCCAAGGGCACTTTAACAGAGAACTTTTGGCTGGTCAACTGCAATATCCGCTATTAGGTCATAAGAAGCTGATACGAATAGCAAGCCGATGAATATACGAGTAGATGATTTGGCTCATATTCAGAGCTAATTTCTTACTATCTGTTCACTGCTTGTGCATTCTTACTCGTACCATCTATAAAGACTTCTCAGATTTAGGTGACTGCAGCTATTCATAGATTTTAGTCCCTGGTAATTTAGCACGAGTTCCAATCCTATTCTATTGCCCTTCCTTGTTTCATTGTTCTTCCCATCGCGTTTCATTTATTAATTCACTAATGAAAAGTTGTTATACATATCCATCTTCATCATGTAGCGCTATCCACTCTAGGTTTACGTTGCCTTCGAAGCAAGAAGAAAAACCTGTAAAGTCAATGCTCAAAGTTTGGAAACATTTAATGAACGAAAAATGCCTAAGAAATATTTCGGCAGACCCCGAATCGGTGAAAATCTATTTACAGTGATAGCACAACTGTCGAGTACTGCGCAAGCCCCAGTTGCTTTCCTCTTACTTTTATATCCATATTGCGCCTAATCCTCTCTAAATGAAAGTTCTTCTTCCATTTTTTTAAACCAGATTTGGGAGGTCAGAATACTTACAATCCTCACTGCGCTATATGATTACCTTGTAGTATTAAAAGCGGCGAAAACAACGAAACGAGTGATACACACGAAACCTTGAAAATGCTCATTGTTCGAGTAATTGCCATTGCATTCTGTTGTCCTCAAAGCACAACTTTAATAATTGCGCAAAGGTATTAATATAGATTCTAGATACTTCTGAACGATTTTCCGTGCAGCATATCGTAAAAACCTGTCTTGAATGCTATAACCCTTTAAGCTATGGCATACAATGCGATAGAGCGCAAATATTGCATTAATGTTTGTAAAGGCTCGAGAAGAGCGCCAAAATGAAAATTCAGGCATCGCTGATTGCTATAATATCGATGAATAGGAAGTCTTTGAGGAGCTTTTAGGAAATACGAAACATGAAAGGCCGTAGGAGAAAGCAACAAAATCCAGAGAGGAAACAATGCAGAAGTAACTAGATAAGCGGTCAATAAAATTCAATCAACTGTAAAGTGATGGATTTTCTTCGCTGAAGAATTCATTACTAATTGGAGAAAGGGACCATCTAAGCTCCTTTAATTAATTCTGCAACTGCAAAATCACCTGCGATCTTTTCTGCAAAAAAAGAAGCGAATTGTTTAGCACTTCCCCTATAAAATAATCAGTCCCTCAAATGTATCAATTTTTCATAGAACGTAGCAAATGCTGAGCCTCAAACTATGTGTGTTTATTCATAAGACACGTGTGTCAAGAAAGGATTACTCATAAATGGGCTGTCGTTAAGTTTCTATATATATACATACATACATAACTTTTTTCTCTTTCCTCTTATTTCAGAGCCTTTTCTGCATAGCAGTTGATCAAAGTTATCGGCGCTCACCGTTGCTAATAAATCCTACAAATTAGTAATCATTCTATAATAATGCTCGTATGACTGCGTTTATGTCATTCCGAGTAAAAACGCTGTAAAGCCCGTTATGAATGCCATAAGTCGTTCGTCGTGACATCATCTAAGACATCCAGCTTTTTCCTATCATATTTTCTTCAGTTTGGAAAAGCAAGATATTATTGATATTATTATGAACTATTATTACGAAACAGTTATTATTTTATCTCGCCAATATTATTTTCCCTCGCCAATATTATTATCGAAACACACCCAAAAGGCGTTCTGTTTGTTCGTTGGATTTTCTCAACTCCATAAACAACTGGTTTATCTATGGATACACGGTTTTCAAATAAATGCGAGAAAGGCACTCGTTCTAGTAAGTAATTACGCATCGCTTATTAAAGTACCGTTGGATGATAGATTCAGAAAAAAATAAAATTAGAAAATATATGAAGAATTAAACTATGTGCATAGAAAGGCTTCTAGCTATGCTGAAACTTTCATGCTCCGTTGTCTGCTGCCCATAGGAATGGTCGCACACGCGTTTTGAGAGTTTCGTTCATGACTGTATCGCATATACCTAATAGTTTCATCCACAGCAACTGCTCTTCATAAGGTCACTAAGAAAGCATATGTTTTGCTTTTGAACAGACCTAATAATTTCGTTTAAGCACATGACTTCAGAGGCTTACATTCAAGGACATTCGAATGAGCTCTTTGAATAAAGCATTCGAAAGAGCGTTGTAGTTCGGATTAGAGTTCAGTTATTTAGTTCGAATTAGAGTTCACTCACTAACTACGCTGCTTTCATGATCATATTCTTAAAAGGGAAATACAACTGCTGAGTTGAAAACATTTACACCGCACCCCAGCCCTCACATTTCTCCCGTTTTCCCTTCCTCCTCTCGCCCCACCCGCTCCTCGTCTAAGAAAAAAATTGCTTAATTGTGGTTTAGTAATCGGATGATGCAGTCGGGCGCAAACCATGATACAGCGCAATATAAAGGACTTTCATTTCCACGAAAACCTTTTTCTTCTGCATTCTTCTGACTATGTGTGACTATCACTTCAGCGTAATTAGAGAGGTTTTGCACTGAGGTAATGAATTATAAATGCTGCTATTCGAAGTATAATGCGAAGAGACTTCATGCACAAGCATCACCAACAAATGTCTAACTGTTTATATCATAGTCATATTTCCACTCACTGCAAATTATTTTCTCTTACGATAAAAATTTTTCATAAGTGAAAGGCTTCACAAATGAATAAATGAATGAGGCAAATGAAAATCCTCACGAGGCTAATGAATAGGATGGAAGAATTCAGTAACTGATGGACAGTACCTCAATATGTGATGTCTGCTTTTCCGCAATAAGTGGATTTTTCGTTTCGATTAGAGAACAAAAAACGATAAACATAATCAACTAATAAATAATAGAGAGCTCTTTGAATGGATAGAGGGCTATTAGCGTGGTCATTGACGATTTCCAACTGCTATTAGCAAACTCGCCTTGTCTATGCAGACCGTTTAGCCGTTTTTTACTTACTCTACGAAGTTCCATTTGCAAATATTTTAACATTCTGATGAAGGTGGTGGAACTAGCATGGAATTCGAATAAAGTAATCGAATGAGGGACACTCAGTGGGATGCATTTGAAAATGAGCTAATAGAGGGCTGAAATGGGTCGACGATCACTCATTACATTAGCTGCTTATGCATCGCAAAGAACTTTGAATCAATGTGGTGACATCTGACGCGCATGCATCAAGCGAGTTGCTACATCTGCACTCTATTATTTCACATTTTAACTGGGCAGTAGAACTCAAGCGAAGCCAAATGACTGAAAGAGTTCGAAAGAGATCAGCAATATGCGTTAGGATGGACATGCGTTAGGTCCTCTTCAGAGCACCTTCTATACGACAACTGATTAGCGGTCTCGAACAGGAAGCTGTGCATTGCACGCAAATTATGAAAAGAAAAACCTGCGCGACTGTTTATAACGGTTAAAGACATTTGCGGCAAATTAATGTTAGTTCGCTTAGTGTTTCTTGAGCTATGTTCACATTCTGAATCATCCTCCCTACCAGTTGTGTAAAATCGTGCTTCCACTTAGAAAATGGCTTGAGTCTCTGAATATCTCAGTTCACCTCTTAGAGCTTTCTGTCTGAAATTATCTTGTTAAATAATAGAAACTATATATGGCAGTAGCTCTTAAGGTGCTTACTTATTACAAGCAGTCTCTGTTCTAACTGCACTGATTCGGGGAATTACTAATTAATGATGTTCTTGACGATGCGCATAATCTCTCAGCTACATATTCACTTGATGAGATGCAAGAGGAGCGGCCGACGGTTCTCCTGATCGATCTCGCGCTGTAGGCATAAAGATATTTTCTGGAACAGGCAGAAGTTGATAACTCCAAAGTCGGAACTGTGTGGTACCGCAGGACACTCAATAGTGAGGTCACTCAATCAAAGCTAAAATGCGGTGTATTGCTTCCTGTCGCGACTACTCGCGAAGTTTGATTGAGTTTGTGGAAGTATGAATGACGAAAATATTGAGGTAAATAATTTTATAGCAAAGAAGCGTTGCATGTGCATTCAAGGCACCGATAACAGTGACCTGTGTCGATCAAACGGATTAGAATGACTCTAAGGCGAAAGTCGGCAAGTTAGATAATCACCGGGAACAGGGCTGGCTCGAAGGAGGAGGTCAGCCCAATACGCCCGCAAAAGCGGACAGCAGAAGGCTAAGAACGAATCGTCTTTTAGAAGTTACGAGGCAGCGTGGAATATTTATTGTGGCTTGTTTTATAGTTAGACGAATTGTTTAATTTTCTTTCCATGTAGGTCATTGCCGATTACTTGCTATGTGAAATCCTATAGTTTCGATTTCTCATTATGCAGCAGAATGTTGTACCACTTCTGTCGAAGAAGCTTTTGCTTGATATAATCTGACTTGTTGTGCTTTGCTATGATACGTGGAAGAGTTTACGAGTTTACGATTATAGGGTATTGATGTGTTATTCCTTCCAGTTTATAATTATAAGATATTGATAGATTATTCCGCTGTGCTGAAATGTTCTTTGTGTTTTATTCGTTCGTAATGCGATTGTGTCTGCGCTGTTCGTTGCGCCTTACGCACTAATAAAATGCAAGAGGTTTAATTACCCAATTTTGAGGATTTGGTAAGGACGAACGTTTCGAAGAAGCGAGACGGAAGCAGTTGTTCGAGTAAGGAGAAGTGGTGCAAGAAGGAGTAAGGAGAAACGGTGCAAGAAATCGTCGACTCAAGCGGAGCAGCGACGATCGACGAGAAGCGAGCAGGCCAGTCAAGTCTCACGACTTTCAGTATATATTGACTACCGGGTGAGAGGAATTTTTTTTCCGAACGGCAGTCATTACACTTCCTAGCAAAGTTGATACCATCATACTTTTTTACTTTCGGAACACTGAAAGGATTGTGCCCTCTATGAGTGATTTTCAACAAAAGAGCTCCCATCCCTGTCCCGGCTCTTCCTACCTCCTCTTAATCGCTGTTTTGGTCGCTATTGGAGCTGAGATCACTTTGAGCATGTTAACATATGGTTGACTCAATGCATTTAGTCAAAACGTCAGGCTAGCCCCATGAATTTTCATTTCGCTTGGAGTCACTACAGTTTGCTTAGGTTTCGCAAAATGCCTAGCACAGTATGCGCGAACTTTTCGAGCGAAAATGGCCTGCTTTTAGTTACTACAGCCTTTACAGTGAGTGTATTGTTAAAGTGTTGGTTTCGGTGTGGCACTGCTGCTCTTGCTTTGCTTGAATTTTTAAAGCTGTAAGCGTCGGATACCGTCATATTTCGGGATTAAATATGTGTGGTTAGTCGCACTTTTAACTGGTTTTGCTTTCCTTTTTTTTTAGATTTATGTATGTGTGGTTAGTTGCAAAAAACACTAGTTGTACTAAATACAAACTCATATTGCTTTATGTGGATTAAAAAAACTGATGGCATGTGGATTGCGCACTGTTGTGTCATTTGTATGCTTATCACCACAAATTATCTCTTCTGAGAAAGCAAATTGTAAACTTTCTGTCGCTTAAATCGTTCAACAGATTGCAACAAGCAGTGCAAAATATGGCTATTTTGCCTTTCGAGCGAATTACTATAAGATTTTAAGTAAAATGCGCATAGGCATCGGATGTTCAACTGATTGCAACAAAAAGAGTGTAATGAGATATTTCATGTGATTCGTTATGGTGAGATTATTGCTTCGAAATGAGACTGAATGTTTGCACACGAGAAATTAATTAAGAAATGATTACTCATTTCGAGAAGCATTGAAGACGAGCATTTAGTAAATGTGTTCAATGAATATTCAAAGGGAATTTTTCATTTAATCAGAAATATTTTTGAGCAGTGGATGACTAGGTAGATGGGGCCAGTAAAACCAAATAAAATGATTAAAATGTGCAAAGAACGCTCATAATACATTGCCGAAATATGTTTATTTGCCATCAGGTAGAATTTCTTATTTATTACTATAAATGTATATAACCTCAGAAGTGAATTATTACTAATTTGAACCGATCTGTCAACGACGCAGCACCTCGCCTTATATCGCAATAGCGTTGACGAAAACATTCGAACGTATGCTGCTGATCAAGGAGATTAACAATCGCTCTTATAAAATAACAGTAAAAATAATGAAGAGATGGGCGATACCGTGAATCCTTCCTTATAATTATCGTGCAGAACATTAGTACGGCAGTCATTACACTTCCTAGCAAAGTTGATACCATCATACTTTTTTACTTTCGGAACACTGAAAGGATTGTGCCCTCTATGAGTGATTTTCAACAAAAGAGCTCCCATCCCTGTCCCGGCTCTTCCTACCTCCTCTTAATCGCTGTTTTGGTCGCTATTGGAGCTGAGATCACTTTGAGCATGTTAACATATGGTTGACTCAATGCATTTAGTCAAAACGTCAGGCTAGCCCCATGAATTTTCATTTCGCTTGGAGTCACTACAGTTTGCTTAGGTTTCGCAAAATGCCTAGCACAGTATGCGCGAACTTTTCGAGCGAAAATGGCCTGCTTTTAGTTACTACAGCCTTTACAGTGAGTGTATTGTTAAAGTGTTGGTTTCGGTGTGGCACTGCTGCTCTTGCTTTGCTTGAATTTTTAAAGCTGTAAGCGTCGGATACCGTCATATTTCGGGATTAAATATGTGTGGTTAGTCGCACTTTTAACTGGTTTTGCTTTCCTTTTTTTTTAGATTTATGTATGTGTGGTTAGTTGCAAAAAACACTAGTTGTACTAAATACAAACTCATATTGCTTTATGTGGATTAAAAAAACTGATGGCATGTGGATTGCGCACTGTTGTGTCATTTGTATGCTTATCACCACAAATTATCTCTTCTGAGAAAGCAAATTGTAAACTTTCTGTCGCTTAAATCGTTCAACAGATTGCAACAAGCAGTGCAAAATATGGCTATTTTGCCTTTCGAGCGAATTACTATAAGATTTTAAGTAAAATGCGCATAGGCATCGGATGTTCAACTGATTGCAACAAAAAGAGTGTAATGAGATATTTCATGTGATTCGTTATGGTGAGATTATTGCTTCGAAATGAGACTGAATGTTTGCACACGAGAAATTAATTAAGAAATGATTACTCATTTCGAGAAGCATTGAAGACGAGCATTTAGTAAATGTGTTCAATGAATATTCAAAGGGAATTTTTCATTTAATCAGAAATATTTTTGAGCAGTGGATGACTAGGTAGATGGGGCCAGTAAAACCAAATAAAATGATTAAAATGTGCAAAGAACGCTCATAATACATTGCCGAAATATGTTTATTTGCCATCAGGTAGAATTTCTCATTTATTACTATAAATGTATATAACCTCAGAAGTGAATTATTACTCATTTGAACCGATCTGTCAACGACGCAGCACCTCGCCTTATATCGCAATAGCGTTGACGAAAACATTCGAACGTATGCTGCTGATCAAGGAGATTAACAATCGCTCTTATAAAATAACAGTAAAAATAATGAAGAGATGGGCGATACCGTGAATCCTTCCTTATAATTATCGTGCAGAACATTAGTGAAGTGAACATTGGTTTTCAAGTAATAAAGCTCATACGAGGCTCAATGGTAAACAGGAAAAAAATGAACATGACCGAGGCGGGAATCCGAAAAACGAAAATACTCTCTGCGCGAGTTTTGCGACAAACTGAACTACATTCTACTGTGTTTTCCGTCTTCTTGTGTTCGCACTATAAGTGAAGTTGAAATATGTGACAAAATGCTGCTCTTCACCGGTGGTGCACAATTTCTGTGCGAAATTAATGAGCGTAATGTAAACAGACCATTGACAGTCGCTATGAAAATATGGCGCAGTATCTGGCAAGAGGCATGTAAACGAGTCAAATGCTTCTGAAAACAAGTTTCGAGGACCGGAAACTGTCAATCACTTATCAACCAAGCCCATTCTTACGACTTCCGCAGACAAGCAGGTGCAAAATATACACTCGATGCTTCGACCAGAACACTGGCTTGATGTTCTGAACCCATTTCGACAACATCGCTTACTTATTTTCGAAGGTGTACTGCCAATTGAAGACGCTCGCATCTCACGTTAATACAAAATACATATCTATGATGACCACCATAAATGTAGCCATAAAAACTAGCCCATTCCTACTCGTCACATAATCAGCAATAAAAGTTGATCGTCATGCAGTGCGGCGAAATGTGAATCTCTCATCTACTATCGTTCGGAATCCTTAAAAATCAGAAAATTGTTTTTGAAAAACCTTAAACAATTTAACGACTCTGATTGAAGAAAGAAAAGCCCTAAGGCATGGAGAAGGAATTTTAGCATTGAACCAGACAGACCTCGAAATAACGGCCATGAAATTTGGAGACGAACAACTCGGCTACATCCTTTAGAACATGCCGGCAAGTACAGCACATGACCTATGCAAGCAAGCGCCAGATGGTGAAGCAGTGAGTGAGGCATTTCAGGTAAACTATTGCTGCACAACGATGAGACACTAAGTTACTGCGCTCCGCTAAGCGCTGATGTCTTCGAGCTGAATGTCGATATTTTTTGGTACAGTCTTAATGTGAAACGCGGCACGTCAGAACGAAAGCGCCTTTTTATTGGAAGAATTTTGTTTTATTTTCTTAAATAATTGTTTTCTGAAGTTTGTATGCATGCAAAAAACAAAAACGAAAAATGTCTAAAGAACTGGAGACTACAAAATCAAAATAAATACATAAACGACGAAAGTCATAATCGTACGTTCATCGAACAATTAGTAAAGAGTTTCCTAGAAGTCTGATTAGTAAATGTTTGAAGTGAACAAAGGCATTGCTCTGAACGATATGGTTAAAACCTGGAAAACGCATCGCACAATAAACAATGACAGTGTCACTCAATCGTCCAAACAGCAGACACATCTATTCAAAATCCTTCGCAGGGCAAAGCAGCTGACGTAATGATGATGCAATGATGGCTGAAAGAAGGTACAATTTTCTTGCCTTCGAGTGAATTGGATTCGAGAAGAGACTTTTTCAAAGAACAAAATGTGCGTGAACACTTACAATTATGGATGAAATTCTGTTCTCACTTTCAAGATTTTTGCTAGGTTCTTCACTGTTTTCTCATTGAGAGGCCTCAGTAAGACTATCAAAATGCAAGAGAGTCTTCACTATCAAGTATACGGCAGTTCGCATATTGCTTCATCGTTGCCATTTTTCGCTCAAACGAGTTTATTGCAGCTATCCACATTTGCTTGTTTAAACCTTAGCGAGCAAAAATCAGTGAGCAAATGAGCTGTCGTTACAGTTCACTCAAAATTCACAGAGGTTTGCTCTCCTCCGCCCCCCCAAATCTCTGACAAACATCATCAGCAAGAAGTTACCATGCTTTAATATCTTAATGTTAAGCTCCGAACATATGCGTCATGAAAAATAAAACGGCCAGAATTGTTGCTGGACAATGTCGGGCATTGTATTGCGCAGCAAAAATAAAATTTGAAACAATTTTGGTTTTTTTGGACCCTCAACCACTGTGGTAAGCGATCTGATACACATTCACAAAATCGAGCGAGGCCTTAGTTCGAAGCTCGCTGACTCGCTGAGTTTCGAAGAAATTACCAGTAAGGTGTTTAAGTTGGACACGCTCTTTGTTCATATGATTTAGGAAGACGAAATACGAAGTCACCGAAACGACTGTTATGAATGTCTACGCGCTCAGTGGTTCCCTTCCAACAACGAATTCAATGATTTTTGGGCAGGAAATCGGGCGTGAAAGAAAGGGAAACAAAAAAATTCAGGAGCAACAAGACGAACATAAAGATGAAATCATTCGATTCAGCTAGACTTCTTTGAAATTCCATGGCGCTATTGCGTGTAGCCAACGAGCGCATCAAATAATCGAGACATTCTTTTAGAGGCAAAAGCTTCTGGCAAGGCGTTCTTTCATTTGCTTCAAAATTTTAAGCACGCACATTCGATAATTTTGTGCAATGCTCGTTTATAGAATAGCGCTTTGGTTTACGGTTGCTAAACAATGTTTCGTTGCCCATCATTATATATTGCTTAGTTTTCACAGTACGGAACCACCTTTAGGTCTTCAGTGGCCAATGCAAGAAGACAACAGGTTTGAAAGAACAAAAAGAGAGTCCCAGGAAGCATAAATATCTCTCTAGGAACTGTAAAGTTACCGCATTTTCATTATCCAAAAGCGCATATCGGAGCATTGAAGAAGCAACAAAAGTTCGCATTTCTCAAATGCGCGGTGTGTGATCGGAAAGCTAGAGTATATTTTTTGTTGGATAGAAATGCACGAACGAATGGTCCATGCCGACTTTCTTCATGGAGATAACCTTTAAAAGTGATGTCATTGAGCCATGAAATTTCTGGTGAACATTGGATGCAAGCGCGTCAAGCAAATGAACGCTTCCGTTTAATTGCATTCTAACGCTTCCGTACCTGATACGTGCAGCTGTGATCTGTTAGCATTCTAACTAATTTAATGTTTGAATGCATTGATCGTCGACATATGAAGCGGTGTAATGAAATACGAGAGTAATACAAGCTATACGAGGACTGGCCCCGGGGTGTAGAGGGGTTCGACGACCGATTGCATCTTTTAAGACAGTCTGCGCTAATGAAACGTATTTTTCAATATCTGGAGAAAATGCAGCCTAATATCATTCAACGGCACAGCATTTAAGTTCAAGCTTCAAACAAAACGGGACTGTTGTAGCTGGAGTCTTCTACTGAATCCATCAATGGTCAGTAGCCATTCAACGAGTCATAACCATTCTCAGAGCCAAAAATTCACCGAAATCATGCGTTATTCATGTTGACAGTGAAAAAAAAAAACGACTGATTCAGAAGCATCTCATCGCATTCTTGAACATCACCTCAATCTGTAGTTGTAACATTGTCATTCATTCCATGTTTCAGTGCTGCTAATGCAAATGTGCTTTCTTCTCATTCGCACGGATTATGTCGATAACTTTGATGGATTACGCGACAAATTTCGTCTATTCAACTGCAAACTTTGTTTATATATAAAAAGTAGGCGAATCGATGGTTCTATTTAGTGATGTCTATCAAATACTCACACAGACACACACTGTGGGGTAATAGCAATTTGAACGTTTTTGATTATGCATATGAGCGCAATAATTAAAATCTCACACCAAAAATTTCCCCAAAATCATGCTTTTTTCATTTTGACAGTAAAAAAAAAACGACTGATTCAGAAGCATCTGATCGCATTCTTGGACATCACCTCAATCTGTAGTTGTAACATTGTCATTCATTCCATGTTTCAGTGCTGCTAATGCAAATGTGCTTTCTTCTCAGTCGCACGGATTATGTCGATAACGTTGATGGATTACGCGACAAATTTCGTCTATTCAACTGCAAACTTTGTTTATATATAAAAAGTAGGCGAATCGATGGTTCTATTTAGTGATGTCTATCAAATACTCACACAGACACACACTGTGGGGTAATAGCAATTTGAACGTTTTTGATTATGCATATGAGCGCAATAATTAAAATCTTTTTAGCGAACTGTGTTCATATCGCAAAAACACAATTATCATTCACCCTCGTAATGAAGGATGTCTTTTGCAGCTGTGAATTCATTTGGATGTATGTAGCGAGTAGTGAGCATTTTTGAATGAATCTCTTTCTTTTTTTTGCTGCAAAACATGCGAATTTAAACTTGAGGTGCAGTTTTTGAGATTTCTCTTCTAGAATGCGCATTGTGTCAATATGGTTAAGACGAATGAAGTTAAACCATATAAAAGATGTACGCAAATTATTAAATGGCCTGGCTGCCAAGAGGCTCTTAAATGCTGTCCGTAAATAACATCTGCGGAGCACTGAAGCAGAAATTTGCATAAGAAAAAATTGGCACACTTTTTTTTAAAGCAAGGCACCAATCCATCCAATCTGTCGAATACTATTAGAATATTCAGCCAAATGAAGTGAAAGTTGTTACATCAGCCCACCTGACTATTTTGCTTACCAGAAGTGTTGGCCAAATGTATGCTCATCCAACAAACAGCAGTAGAACCAACGTTTAAAGTCGCTAGTGAATTGCAAAAGGGGGAATTCAGAAAGCCGGGTCGGTTTTGGTCTATCAATACCGCCCGCAGAGGTATAAATGAGGTAGCGGGTAATTCTTCGGCAGGGCAAACTGAACGCGTCTTCTTTTCTACTCATGTACGTGCCGCGTTCATTTCATATAAAGAAACAGCTCTTTGATCCTCCAACCGCGAATTTAAGCATATGTGCTTGTTATGATCCTTGCGGACTTCACGATTTTGACTCTTCTGAGTGAAAACTTCATTAGGTGAATGCTGAAAACTCCAATAGGTGCATAAGTGGCATGCATGAAATGCAAACAGTTTGCAACACCGGAAAGGGGGGGAGGGTTGAGCGAAAAAATTTATGCAAACGAACAAGGTAACCAATGATTACGTAATAGCCAGGTTTCTCTTCAGTGAGTTATTTGCTCACAATCGAGAGCACTCTGCAAATGTGTTGAAATGTTTTATGCGTTAATGATTCCCTGAAAAGGAGTAATAATATGCTATTATACATTAAGTTTTTTCCCTTCTTGATCATACAATTTTTTGATTATTTCAAAGTCTTAGTTGCACAAGGTCATGGGTATACGATGTACTGGTTGCTTCGAGATCCTGGACATATAGGGTCTCCCGATTAGACATCTATGGTCTTTAACATTTCATTGTTTTGATTGTTCATGATCATCTTTATATAATATCTCGTTTAGAAATGGTACTGTTTACACGAGACCTTGCTTATGTAGGTTCTTGTTAATACAAAATCGGAGTTATACAATATGTTTTGCAGGAAAGCCGGTCATGCAAGAAGAGGCTAATAGTAAGAATGCACAGTTGATGATGAACGGATCACGTGGCAGATGCGCAACGAGCACAAATGTAAAGCATTTCACTCGAGTAAATAAATATCGTAATGCAAATTATCAAAGAACCAGAATGTGCATCTTTCGTCTTCGAATGTTGCACGAATCCTTTTAAATTTGGTGTTGAGATTTCTAAGAAATCTTATTGCACACAAAATCGGAGTTATACAATATATTTTGCAGGAAAGCCGGTCGTGCATGAAGAGGCTAATAGTAAGAATGCACAGTTGATGATGAACGGCTCACGTGGCAGATGCGCAACGAGCACAAATATAAAGCATTTCACTCAAGTAAATAATTATCGTAATGCAAATTATCAAAGAACCAGAATGTGAATCTTCGTCTTCGAATGTTGCACGAATCCTTTTAAATTTGGTGTTGAGATTTCTAAGAAATCTTATTGCAAAATCGACGTAATTTTCAAAGGAAAGGAAGTAAACGACGGTATATTTTTGCGATCCCAAATTCAAATCGTGCGTGGCATATCAATACTTCAGAAATACGCCTACCATACTGCACTGATAACTCGATGACGTGAAAAGTGATTAAAATACATTACAATTTGCTAATGACCGAAAGAAACACACCTAGTGTCATAAAAATGCTCTTTGATCTCGATAAGAGGAGATATTGCTCCCGATGACCAGCCTCACTTGGCAACAGTTATAAGAACATTAAATGAAGCACAAAAAGCTGTGATCGAAGCGCCTTTACATCCTAGTTATGTAAAAAAAGTAAACGACGATATATTTTTGCGATCCTAAATTCAAATCGTGCGTGGCATATCAATACTTCAGAAATACGCCTACCATACTGCACTGATAACTTTATGACGTGAAATGTGATTAATACATTACAATTTGCTAATGACCGAAACAAACACACCTAGTGTCATAAAAATGCTCTTTGATCTCGATAAGAGGAGATATTGCTCCCGATGACCAGCCTCACTTGGCAACAGTTATAAGAACATTAAATGAAGCACAAAAAGCTGTGATCGAAGCGCCTTTACATCCTAGTTATGTAAAAATATGCAAATTTCCACCGATCAAGGATGATATTACGTAAGCCGGAATTAAGAATCGTTCCTAACGGGTACCAGCATTATAAATTCATAGTGCCGCCTAGTTCGTTTTCGCTTAATACTGCACTTGCAAAATCAAGTCCACAGAATTGCCAGTCGTGCAATACAGTATGAGCATTGGGGGATGACAATATATCGAAGGCGTAGATCAAAAACAGTCAAAAGTTCCGGCCTTTTGAGAGTTAATCGGATGCACTTGACTAGATCATCGTGTCGGCTTGAGTAGATCACATTCACATTCAGACGGTTGTACGGTTAGGCGATGCATCGGGCAAAAAAATGAAGCTGTAGTAAAAAAAAAGGAGGCGAAAGTTCGTCGAACACAATGTTCTTTTAGCAACAACCAGTACCACATTCACATTCAGACGGTTGTACGGTTAGGCGATGCATCGGGCAAAAAAATGCGGCTGTAGTAAAAAAAAGGAGGCGAAAGTTCGTCGAACACAATGTTCTTTTAGCAACAAACAGTACGCACATTAGTCGTTCATGCAAACGCGTATGTGATCACATTCACTCCTTAAATGGAGACGAGGAGAGGATGAGGTTCGATCTTAACTCTTTAGCTCATGCTGATTTGTTGTAGCTCGTGCACAAAGCACGAGCTATTTATGCTCATACCGATTTTTAAAAGATAATTACTGAGCGAGGCGCGGTTGCAGAATCACTCAAATCTTCCTTCGACTTTTCGTGTTTCTTCCGTTCTTTTACAATACATAATAGGCGGACAATGTGGTTCCTATTTGAACGGCCCAACAAATCATTTCAGAAGTAGGTCAAATATTGGCCGAATAAGTAATAAAGAATTGCAACTCGTGCAGGAATGCACAATTCAAGTGCTAAGCAACAGAACCAAAATAATTGTGCCATAACTGTTTTAGACAGTAGTAGATAAACGGCTACGAAACAACGTATGCATAACGGATTATTATAAGAGAAACGCAATCATCTATATTGTGAAAATGAAACATTTTATTTGCGAGTTGTGCAGGCATTCGAAGCATAAAAATTTTCAAGCGCAATCTTTGACTGCTCTCTTTATCATACGAAAAAAACCAGAAAATATGGATAAAAGTGAAACGAGTTTCTAACACCCGATCGAGGTCAATGTTTAGGAAAAGCTTTCAGCTCTCAACAAAATGTTCGTCAACAACGTCGTCTTTAATGCGAACGTAGCGCTTGGTGGAGTTAACAGAGCGAATTTGAATGATTACGGCGAGACATTAATAAATTTAAGCCGGGCAATGCATAAAAGCGTTATACAGCTAGCTTGTTTCCCTGGCCTTCTGTGTGGCCATCACGAATGCATCGACTTCTGCACGGCATTCGGCTACCCTCAGACCGTCTGCCAGCTCAAGTTGCAGTCTATGAACTATGCAACTACCTCTCTGGAAATTGCATATCGAGCTCCTTATTCTTTCTCTTTTCGAAACTATCAATTTCTTCCTAATCAGACATAAACGCGTCACAATCTGAGCTGCTCGATTCACCGTCATCTTCGTCATCTAATCTGATTACTATGGCTACTTCCTCGGAGCTCGTGTTTCCGTCCTTAGCGTTCAACGCCTTTTATTCCTCTATAAAAGCCCATGCCACATTTGCTCCTGACACACCACATTGAACACGGACGACTCGTCGATGCCCACGCTGTTCATTTACAGATAGGCTCATTTAACCATCTGCGCATCGTGATGTCCGTTTGAATTCTTCAATGCGACAAATGCATTTTTGAGAGATCCATCCCGAACGTAATGGATTGCCGCAGAAAATAAACGAATCCTTGATAGATCTTCCGCGCCAAATGTCACCAGTGATGGACACGCTAACCGATGCTTTCACGTCTGCCACAATTTTCTCCTTGATCTCTTTTAATGGCCACTATAAAAGAACTCAAGGGATTCTTCGGGGAGCTGGGAAACGAATCGCAGATTCAGCACAGTCGAATACTTGCAAAACTCGTTTAAAGTGGGGCCAAGAGATGTTAGAATAGGAGAAAGTTACCAGTAGCTGGCACGAACCGCGACCTCCTCATGGAAAATAATGAAACATTTGCGACTAACTAAAGTGGAAAGCATCCTTTTTAGAGGAAAAAATGGTAGGTGAGTGAGTGGATGAATGGACAGCATAGTTTTTAGATGCTTTGCTCATTTCCGCAAATATTGTTACACTCTCATTGATTTCACGATGCCAAGTAATGGGGAGAAGCTTGTAACGCCCTTGATTGTTAGTATGCAAGAAGCAGCTAATTATCGAGCCAGTAGTTTGTTTTCACAATTGGAAATCTTCAATTTCAAATTTGTGTATCATCATTCCGCTTTGGAAAAAACTCCCCAATATTAAATTCTAAATTATTTATATCCGTCCTCCCGTGAGTCATCTAAACTAACAAGTACTTTTCCTTTTGCACAGTTCTAGATGCATTAGTAATACCATAACTGCAGTCGATCACATATCATAGCCTAATCAGCGACTTCGTCAAACTTTTAAACAAAATTGCTTGTTATCCACTGATGGAAAGTGTCATCCTGTCAACCACTGTTAAGGCGTACCCGTCTCTGGAATGACGCTAGCACCGTTCACTTTTCGAGGATAACGAAGGTACTTTCCTTGCAAGAAAAATACCCTCATTATTCTGGAAGTGAAGTTGCGTTATGCCAAATTATTTTTGCCCTTCAAAATAATAATCTGATCATAAATCTCATCAGCTGGCACCGAAATAATGAGAATTGCGATGAAAATAGGGGTGAGTTTTTCAACAATGGCTTTTTAAATATACAGCGCCTGAATACGACAGCTGGAGCGTTTAATACTGTTTTTAAAAAATTTTTTTGCACATACTCCTCTGATGCCTTGAGCACCTAATGGTTTTTTTTGGGAATTCTGTTCCTACAGGCCACTGAAGTTGCTCCCTTTCTGCTGCGCTAAAAGACGCGCTGTTACCGAAAATTTTGTGTGGTACTGGTTACTTTACGCCGTTCTGTTTGTTGTATTTATTTTGTGATGTACGAACACAAACGATACAGTGGCATATTCTACGCTAGTCCCTTTTTTGCACATTTTTAATATTTTCACATTTCCCCCCAATTTGAAAATACCCGACAGATATGCAGTTGAGCTCGCAGTATTTGATCTTTGGCAAGCTCCATCCATACAACCTGCCCTATTCAGCAAATGATTCAGCTTCGTGCTTTCTTCCTTGTTGCTGGCTCGCTGCCATCGAAACAGCTATCTTCATTTGCTCTTTACAGCCCTTCAAAGTAAAACAACTTCGCCAACGTTTATTGCAAATCAGTAAGCGTGCTCACCCGAACAGAAAAGAAGCTAAGAAGGCTCTAGAAGTCAGCGCAGTATGCAGCGCGATGTAAACTGCAAGAAGCTGAAACTAATGATCTAAAGCAAAAAAGGAGAGGGAGAGGGGGACAGAAACAAGAAGGAGAGCGATATTAGTGAACAAAGCAACCACAGCTTTTACGCGAATAATAAATAGGTTTTACGGGAAAAGTGAAGAGAAAATATGTATATTGGGTCTTTTTTGCAAATTACAGTCATCGTTTTTTCTGGGTGGTCGGGCTCAGTCTGTTCAGGTTGAGGACATAGTTACTAATACTGCAAATCAAATTTCGTAAGACACTGAAGTGACCGATGCCAAGCAATGCAATTGCTTTCAGCAGGCTATACAAAATCAACCAAAAATTTGGTTACTAACAAGTCGGCTGTTACGCAATATAATACGATACGTACTCGTTAGGATAATACTAAAAGATTCTAACACCAAATCAAGTAATTTGTAGATGGCGAAGAGAAACGTTAGATGTCAGCAATGAGGAAATATCACCGAAACATCCTCACGAATCACAACTAATTGCAAAGGATGATTTTGATGCATTTGTGGCTTTTACAATCGCCAACACAGCAATATAAACTTGTGTTATTTGAGAATATGAAAAAAAATGCTGCTAATAAATACGAAGCGATTGTGTTTCCATTCATATAATACTAGCCCTCAAGATAGCTTGAAATGAGCTGAAAATCTGACGCTACATTTTTTTGAAATATGCAAATTTCTATCATAACACGATATTGCGTACCATCCGGTGCTGACTCCGATGCATTAAGATGTCTCATATAAATATGCGCTAAGCCCTCTCCAATGCACGTGCTGTTGTAAAAATAGTGCTGTTGTGAAGGAGGCTGAGGTAAACTTAAGTTGACCAGTGAAAAATATGAGATGAACATATAAGATAAACTTGGGTTGTTTAAGGCGACGAATATCCACATCAGATTGCGCAAAGTGACGGAAGTGATTATTACACTTTAATTCAGGCCATAGTAAGTTTAACATTGTGGCGCATTAAAAGCAAGTAGCTTAACTGGCGGAACAAAGAAATTCTCAATTGCGGGCGATTAATGAGGTTGTCAACGCGAATTCGCCGCGAATGGGCCAAACAAATCGTTGAGTAATTGGCTGAGCTTCCATGGAAAACACGTGAAGATTGGAAGCAATGTTATTTTACGCGAACACCTCATTGTGTTGTGGCAAATTGTTTCTACGTCGGAAGCTTATAGATCTTTTGCAAGAAGCTTCGAAAACGGCAAAAAAAGGGCTTTCATCGGTAGACATTCTATAAAAGGAGCGAACCCTCGCAGACAAAAAAGTGGGGTTTAATTAAAGTGTTGGTGGCAAACATGGCAAGAAACCTTCGAACGGAAACAATTTGGGCGCATCGAAACTGAAGAGCGCAAATGAGTAGCGTCACGCTGTTATTCTGTTGTAACAAATGGAATCATAATTCGCTCGTCCCTCACCCTTCGCTCCTCAGCCCTCTGAAGTCCTACCATGAAATGTGGAAAACTTGCTTGCAGGTTTGTATTTACATCAACCGGAGGGCATACCTTAGCCGAATTCAACACTGTGCCTTCCATTTCTCTGTTTATTGGCGATGCAAGAAGGTATAAGCGTTGCTATGCATAATTCACTTTTAAAAAAGTAAGCAGCGCATATGAGCGTGAGTAGTTGATGAATTTAGTGATTTTTTCCATTTTACACGTTTTCTGCATTTCATTGTGAATAAAGTTTCGAATAGTACACTAAAGTTTCGGTCTTCTGCGAAAACTAAATTCTGTAAAAAAAAATTTCGAAAAAAGGAAGTTTTTAAACAAAACTCCGTAATGGATTTTAATGAGTTTCCCTTCGCTGACGCTCTTGAAACATCCAAGCCTGCTTCCAGGTAGCTCCTCAACCCATCGGAAAAATATCCTACCTGACCAGTTTTCTACCCTTGATGCGATAAATGAATTTCCTATTTTCTTTACAGAGAAACTCATGGGCAGTCATAGTATGCACACAAAAGCATCCATACGTCATATGCTTTGCTCATTTTAAAGCGTCGTTATCATATAAAGAAATGAAGGACACCTTAAATGTGATAACCGACTAAAAAGTGTTGCGAAATAGTGCCTTAGGGTGGTTGCAATTGGTTTTTGAATGGATTGTTTGCAATCAATAATTCAGGGATTTTTAGGGGTGAAAAATTCAAGGATGATATCCAAAAAAGTGGGCAGATCCACTACAATTCGGGGATTGAGTAGCTAAATACGCAACGTACACGAAATAATTTCTTTATAGCTGAACCATCTGCTTCAAGAGCCATTACAACAAAACAACACACGCATTGTCATATAGATGGAGATCGACATGGGGGACCGGGGCAATTATATGACATTGCGATCGACGGCCAGATGCTAATTGAGGCACTTAAGAGGGACAGTAAGCCGAGGTGAAAAATTTACGCAATCAACAACCTCAATAATCGTTAATAACGTGAACAAACCGGAGCGGTCCCACCAATTGCCTCATATCTATGAAGAGGAATTACTGCGGTAAAATTCTAACATTATCAAATCGACTTTCAACCGTTGCTGGTTCCTTGCTTCAACGGTTTTCCTCAGCTTTCCTTTTGCTTTGGTCGTAGTCGTAGTAATGATGTTCTGTTATGTTTCCAGATGAATTTAGTTGTAGTAGTTTAGTAGATAAATGGTCGCATGCTCATCTTCCATTCTTTGCACTGTTCTCGATATGTTCTCTTCAGCTATGCCATTTGCGCTAACTAGACGTTGCGATGTCGTTTTTCAGTCTATAAGTTCAATTTTGTGGCTGAATTAGTTCTTTTTGACGAATAGATATGTCCTTCTTTGTTTATAGCGATCGCACTAATCGACAATAAGTGCGGCATTTTTCTGGAAGTTGCCCTTTCAGCAATGCTGCAAGCATTCTCCAGAACCTATTAAGATCTTATGGTCTTAAAGAGGCAAGTCATTTTCAGTTGTTCGAACAGTGTTTCCTGAAAAGCAATGCTTAGACTTGTTAGGTCGCTCCATACTTCCGTCTAACTAGCAGCGATTTAAAAGATCTGGATTCGTGAAATAATTCAGTTTATACTTGAATTTATTGGCGACTGCTCACAGCTTTGCAAGGATTCATCACCACATGCAATTGCTTCAGAAATGATGCGATCCTCTGTAAACGTATTGCCATTCAATTTTGCTGCGTGTGGTATGCAGCTTATGCTCAATGCGAATGAATCACTTGCAAGTCGCCATCAAAGCTCTGCATCCGTTCACATTGCTGTACATGTTGAGATAAAAAGTGAACAATTTCCAATGTTTTGACGATGCATCAGAAGTGCAACAATTATTTTTCGTTCTTACCCTAAGTTGAGTCCAAAAAAGAAAGGAGGACTTCAACCTCTACACTGGCATAGGTATACATTATTGCTTCTAATCGTTGACTTGTACAAATTATTGAAGTTCTGAGACTAGAAGAATTAAAAATTGACAGAGCAGCTGTATGCGTTTGTAAAAGATGAAAAAAAAGAATCGGAGTCATAAATTGACCATCAGCAAACAATATGCATGATTGTGTTAGTGAATGAATAAATACGATTTCTGAGATAAAGAACAAGAAGAGAACTTAAAGAAGAGAGATATGAAAGAGGTGATTAATTACGAGTGAAGGTAATTATTAATTACGCATCACTTGTTCGATGGCTCGAACCTACCATGAGGCTAGCTCAAAATTCAGAATCTTGCACCAGTTCATTCCATTCATGCATTAGCAGTCGAAAGTGAAGCAGCTTCTATGGACAGCCGTTTACTTTAGATGTTTTTCATTTCTCTATTGCAACGATCTATGTATATATTTATATCAGTTATTCAGTTACAATAGTCTCTAGTAAAATACTCCTACGTCCTTCTTGCCGCATCATAGTTTCGCTTCCTGATGTGCATAGCCTCTAAAATTAGGCACATTTCATCGAGTGCTAATATATGCTTTTCGACGTTTAAAGAATAAGCGCAATCATGATGCAACTGCGAACTGTCAGCCATTGGAAGATGGTGCAAATTCGTGCTTCAAAAGTGTCAGCTATAATTTCGACACTCATGCAGGTTGTGTCCGGATTGCAAACACTTATATGCACCTTTATCGCTCAGCCACCAAACGATAGCGACGTGCAGTGTGCATTTCGCACCTTTGAAGAGGAGCTACTGAAGGCAGCGAATGAATTAGTGGTTGTTATTGGTGACAACGAAGCAGGTTCTTCATCAAAAACTCCTATCACATGGGTATTCGCCACTGATCCAAACAACAGTGATTGAGAAACAGCACATAGCGACTACCTAGCAATAGTAACGACAGAAGTTCAGCGAAAAAAGTCAGCGACGTATCAGAGACCTCTAGCCTTAAGGAAGTATTCAATATGGTGAATATATATAATTGTATTATATATATTCACTTTGTTTATATATAAAGTGAATAAAGTGAAGATATATGTATTATATACATATATTCACTTTATATATATATATACTTATATGTATATAAAAATATACATATATCGTAATTCACAAAAAGGGCGACAAAGAATCATTACATGAATACCGCCCCATAAGCCTACTGTCACAGGTCTACAAGCTGTTCATGAAGGTAATCAGTAACAGATTATCCTTTCAACTAGACGAACAGCAGCCGAGAGAACAAGCAGGATTCAGAAGAAACATTAGTGTTGTAGACCATTTATTTATGATAAATCAAACATTAGAAAGATGCAATAAATATTCGTTATGCATAGCGTTTGTGGACTACGAGAAGGTTTTTGATAGTGTCGAAATCAATGCGGTGCTCCAAGCTTTAGTCGATCAAGGAATCAGTTCGGAATATGTTAGTCCGCTGAAGGAAGCAAACTCTGGCTGCAGCACGGAAATAAAGATGAAGGCTGCAATTATTTTTAATGATACGAAAAATTTGATTACAAGAAAAAGACTTTATAAAAAGGGGATATCTTAGATATGAAACAACCCTTGAACAGAACATTGTCGATCTTCTATTTTAGTAAGCGCAATAGTTAATTTTACGTAGCTTTTTTTCGCCGAGAAGACGAAGAACTGAAAACGATACTGTGGAATACAATCTTAGCACAAAGGCAAGGAACATGAAAGTAATATGGAAAACCAAAGCAAAAAATAAAAAAAAGCTGAGCCAGCGATTTAAGAACTGAATTTAAAGAGCACTTAATGCACGAAAGAGAAACGAGCAAATTTGTTTGAAAGGTGCTAAGTTCTACAATTTCGTTTTCAGTTGAAAATGTCTTAGTGGCAATGTCAGTAGGGGTATAAAACCCTGCATAGAAGAAAATGACCAGATCGGATGGGATAGGATGGGATGTGATCGGTCGGGTCGGATTGGATTGGATTGGATTGGATTGGATTGGATTGGATTGGATCGAATCGAATCGAATCGAATCGAATCGAATCGAATCGAATCGAATCGAATCGAATCGAATCGAATCGAATCGAATCGAATCGAATCGAATCGAATCGAATCGAATCGAATCGAATCGAATCGAATCGCTCTACAATTTCGTTTTCAGTTGAAAATGTCTAAGTGGCAATGTCAGTAGGGGTATAAAACCCAGCATAGAAGAAAATGACTAGATCGGATGGGATAGGATGGGATGCGATGGGATCGGATCGGGTCGGATCGGATCGGATCGGATCGAATCGAATCGAATCGAATCGAATCGAATCGAATCGAATCGAATCGAATCGAATCGGATCGAATCGAATCGAATCGAATCATATCGAATCGAATCGAATCGGATGAGATGGGATGGGACCGGATCGGATTGGATGAAATAGTATTGTCTGAAGCGTCAACGATTAGAAAATGTAAATAGGAAAGCTATGCGTTATAGAAAAACAAAACATAACGTTTGAAATATCTATTTTCCCTAATAATCTGAAATTGGTTTCAGGTCCAGTCTTGTCCTCACCTACTTCACTTTATCCATCCATTCGGTCTGCGCTTCTATCTCTCATCTCTTTCGCTGTCTTTCTCCCGGGGTTTGTGCACACTGGATAATCATACGCGAAGAGGAAGAAACAAACTGCTGGACGATGCTGCGTCAATTGGCTTCATGCGAAGATCGCATGCAAAGAAGGACAACGAATGGAAGGACAACGAAATAGCACGACGTTCGAATGCACTTTGGAAAATCAATTACCAGCACACAATTTGCTAGCAATTATACTATGTAATGTACACTTTGTATCATCACAATTTCCGAGCAGCGCTGACTGCTTGTTTCTCTTTCATTGCAACGCATCTGCTCAAACAGGCTTTACGCTGTCCTCTAAGGATTCCCATAAGAAAAAAAGAACTTGTAGAGAAACAACGAAGTACAGCCGTGGTATGATTTCTCCGCGATTCTCTGCAAGTTCAGAAGTTGATATCACACTCGACTGCGATTTTGATCTTTTAATGCAGCTTGCGCTACTGAATGGCGCGTTGTGGAATAGCGTGACTGCAACAAAGGAAAAAATTATTCAGCACAAGATTGTCATCAAAAGCTGCGAGCTGCCGAGAAAAGGACATCATTTAAGAATAATAGTTCACTCCATTGGGAGGAGGGCGCAGAGAGGGAAGGAGGGGGGAGTGGGGAGGAGGAATCGGAATGAGAAAAGTTAAAGCTCAACCAGTAGTCAATATAGGCAAAGCGTGTAAATGTGGCAATTACAGTCGAAGTCAAATTAAAAGTAATTTAATGTGAAAGGTCCCGGTTTAACTATAACAGTAGTTAAACCTGAACAAGAAACATAGAATAAGATTTTTGAGGATGGCACAACGTAAAAATTACAAAGGCTGGAAGTCATTTTTAGCGAGCGATCATTATGACGAACAGATCACTCATTAAAAGCGCAAATTATTTATTCATAGCGAAGTCAATGATTACTCAGATTCGACGTTGGATGGTTTCCACCAATTTTCAAATTTAGTGCAGAAAGATGATCAGTCCAGTAATTTTGAATTAAACTTTGAGATCAAAATAAGATTGTTTTTTTTTTACTTCAAATAAAATAAAAATGCATCGTGTGGTTAATGGCTGATAAATTTCTTTTGTCAGTGATACAGGTGTGTAGGTCAAGAAACTTTTGTGAGCCTTTCTATGCGCTTTTCTGTTGCTTTCGAAGCGCATTATGAGACTGGCGGCGAAGCACATATGTGTTTGTAAATGTTTCTATGTGTTTGTGCAATAGTTGCAACGTACAAACCAAAGAAGGTGGTGCTGCAAAAGCTGGTAACGATAATCTACGTAAGGCATTATTGCAAATACCCAAAAGAAGATTATAAGGATCATTCTTCGGTCTGTAGAGGAGTTACGGCACATTAATGAAGTGTACGTGAAATACAAGATCAAATTGTCCCACTTCTGCAACGAAATCTCCATAAGTCCCCATGACATGCAAAATATTGAAAACTGTGAGCAACGGTGTGCATGGAAAGAGCCCATAATGCCAATTTCTGGATGAAAAATTGGGAATTTCAGAAAACGAGCAAGACGTTGCACACCGTTGCTCACAAGATCGAAGAAAATAGGAACGAACAGATATAACGGTACTGTTCTCTGCAACAAATCGTGAGACCTCCATCAATTCACTGTTTGTCTCAAGAGCAACTGCCAAATCGACGGCCAAGTAGATGGGTTCGCAAATGGATAATCTTTCGCCTATTTCGTTTTCG
The DNA here is from genome assembly GCA_000803305.1 of Toxocara canis. Taxonomy (NCBI): domain Eukaryota; kingdom Metazoa; phylum Nematoda; class Chromadorea; order Rhabditida; family Toxocaridae; genus Toxocara; species Toxocara canis. The sequence goes on from JPKZ01001707.1 coordinate 138,116, forward strand.
GAAATTTGTTAGACCATTTTCAAGTAATGCTATGAAATATGCTCACCTTGCACACCCTTTTTGTTCCTGCAGTTTATCGTTCGCACCATGTACGTTTGTCGTTAATAGCTTATATGAGTGGTGTTAGTGATCAATGCAGAAAATTGGGAAGAAAAATTAAAGAGTAACAGTTTTAATCATTTTATAGGACCCAATCCACTGATTCGGCTCTCAAGTGAACTCAAAAAATGGTTAGAGGCATTAAATAATATATTTTTTCCGTTACTGGAACTTAATCGGTCAATCGCACGATCGTTAAAGACGTTAGGCCTGATGATCGAATGCAACCTCCACACACCTTCAAGAACAAATCCTGTCACACATACATCAAAATTAGTCTGAGAACGACCCGTCGCATCGACGATCGCCTTAACTGCACACTTTCCGAATTTAGCTGTGAAAATCGTTAGGCGCTGTAGATTCAACAGTGGTAGATTGGCGCCACGAAATTTCAGCTAACGACTGCAGAACATCACTTACTTTGGCATGGGTCCCAAGAAGAAATTGATAGATAGTACGATCGGCAGATTTAAATGATATTAAACTTAAAGCACAAAAACGTGCTTCAGAATTTCTTAAAACATCCAAAGTGTTTGAAATAACCTAAAATGAACTCTTCTAGGATATGTTGCTCTCCGATATATTTCAGCTGAACAACACCTAGCGGTCCCCCATCCTTCCTTATCATCCTCAATTCGGGATAGGTCACACGGATGTTTTAATTTTCTCTCCTTAGTTCTCTCTCGTCATATTATCGCCTCCAATATTCTCTCCTTATATTGACGATGTTTTAGCGTTGGAGATTCTGGAAATTTTTTGAAAATTTTCAAGAAAAATTTATAAAGAACGTTAAATTTAAGCTGCCTTCGGCACTTTCAACACCCGACAGTTATCGGAAACCTTTTCCTGCACGGTTGTTTCCACGGTTAAGTGTATTTTTGTTGCCCACGAAAATTGTAATGAGTAAAACTTCAAAAATTGATGTGCAAATTTGTTCCCATAAGTTAAGACCAGCAGCAACTTTTGCTTTTGCGATCGCTACGAGCAAAGTTTGCAGACGGGCGGAAAGGAAAAAGATTTCATCTATAGAAAACAAGCAAAACACATTTCATTGGTCTGATTAACACTTCTTGACGCTGTTAATGGTGAAGTATTTGAAATCTCCTTATGGATTGCAAGAGACAATAACCTTTTCGATATTTTCGTTCAGCAATTCGGGGTCGGCACACTGCCACGCTCAAAAAGAGTGAGCGCTCAGGAGAGGGGGGTGGGAGCGCGAACTATATAAACGATGCCACCTTAGCTATTTAGCAGCAGAAACATGCAATTGATCTAATAATGTTTACTGGGGAAACAAGAGTTCATGGCCGAGGCTGTAACCGTCGCAGAAAGCATTGGAAATTCTATCCGAATCATTAACAATCTGAAATAGAAAATGATACTTTTGTAGGAGATCAATTTCTCGATGAGTGCGCAATTGATGAAAAGCGGAGGGTCGCCTATAGATGTCGACCGCGTGTAAGTGCCCATAAGTGGGTAAAGGAACAAGATTTCCGATACGGGATCGCGGCTTCGCCGCTCGCTTTTTCTATAGGTATTACACCTTCCGGCATATTTTTGTGGTAGCTATGCAACTACGAACTGCGCCTCTCACAAGACATGCAAAAAAGTAGCTTGGCAAAAACCGACTACAGCTCCCACAAGGTACGAAAAAATTTACAGATGGGTCGCATTTCGACAATATAAAATTGAAAACTAAAACAAAAATTTCCTGGAAACTGTTGAGAACCAAAAGTGATAAACCTAAAATTGTCAATCAATGGGCTATCGAACATTGCAAACTCCGTCAAAAAATATGACCCCTGGGAGAAGTTATTAGTGTTAAAATTTGCCGAATCTATTGCATTATAATTTGACATCATATATTCAATATATTGATGCAATTTTTTAAGCAAATATATCCATACCAAAAAAGAGCAGTATGTACGGGTAAAAAATAGAAATTACTTTAGAATAGCTGCATATTGATGTAGCTGCACAGAAAACCGTTCTTGCAATAAAAAGTCATCCTGCATGCGCATTGGACGGTTAAAATTAACTTTTACGGGGGGATCGTTAAAATTAACTTTTTTATCCCCTTTGAAAATGTTTACTTCATTTTGTATCCACGGGGTATGCCACGCGTTGCCGTAACCATAAATACCACTCGCACCGCGTTGCGCCGCGACAGGAGCTGCGGGGAGGCCAGAATATTTTTGGCTGGGGAAAATCGTATTTCCCTCCACAGTGGGAGTTTTTCTTCCGGATTTTTTTACAAACCCACGTAGACCCCCCTTTTTTGTATTCCCTTAAATATTTGTCCCGTAGGCCTAAGCCGGCGCCTTAAAAGTCACTTTTCCGTCCTGTTTGAGAATTTGTTGCTTAATTTGTATGCACGGGGTGTGCAGCATGTGTTCTTATCGATTAATATCCTGCGACCCGGCTGGGCTGACCACGAAGCGAGCTGCGCGGTCAAGGCTGCCTAGGTGGGGGAAAGCAGTATTTCTCTGCTCAGTGGGTGTTTTTCTTACGTTTTTTTTTCTAACGTATCTACGCTGACTCCTTACGATGGGAAAATCGCGATTTCGTATGGTCCCATATCCCGGCTCTGCAGTCGACTTCACCGCACTCCTGGTGCCATTTGAGGAGGGCTCCGGGAGCTAAACAGAATGCACCAAGCCGTTAATACGGTATGAGCTACGGGTGGGAAGATGGAAGGGAGAAAACAAAGGGCAATAGGAATCTTTTTTCAGAAGAATTCTGCAGCGGGTGAAAAAATTCTCTGAAGAGCGCCTTCTTTGCTTTTTTGGGAAGCTTGGAACGTATTAGCATCCCCCTCCCGTCCATTTCGTCACCATTTAGTTAAAGAATAAGGCTACAGTTGTGACTTTCAAATTCCTTGGAAAACTGTGCATTTTGTGCGGGGCCAATGTGCTTCCATTTATTTAAGCAGGTCTTTTTGATCGTAACGTTGTGTTAGTTTTAGTTATCGCCATGTTGTCCCTCATGGTGTTATTGTGTGTGTAGGACGAGAAAGACCAATCGTTTATCACTACGAACCAATAAATAAAACCAAAGAGCCCAAGCGTGCATAGAAATAGGCTGACGCAGAGAATTGCGTATCAAAGGCATAAGGCTTGCCTCTGATCGGAGAAATTGAACTGATTTTTTGGACAACTGTGAGTTCGGAGCTTCAGTGTGACATTTTTTGAGGTTATAAAAAGTTGATGTCACCGACTTATTGCTAAACGGTAAATATTTCTATGATTCTTTATTATATTGTTTTTGTTGAGGAATTCAATCGATGTTGCAAACTGCGATGCAGCCTTGCTTTATACATACAACCATTGTGCTGAGTTCTTCGCGAACTTGTAGTTAACAGCTGTATGGCTGGTTCGTAATATGTATTACTTTAACATTTCCTTATGGTTTTTCTTGGTGTGAACAAACGTGCATATGTTTTTGATTAGTCTCAGTTCCCTCAATGGTAATTTCCCCATTATTGCTACTTGAAAACAAAATGATTTTTTATTGGTGTTGTGGAGCATTTGTAACAATTATAGTGGATTGTCTGATTATGTAATAACTGTTTTGTTAATTACTGCTCTTAATTACTGCTCCCTTCTCAGTGATTAAAAAATTGCACAAATGCCTTTCAATCATAGTAAGAAATAAGTACAAAACAATTATCACTTTCTGTGAATTCGTTGAGGATACGGTAGGTTCTTTGTTTGTTTTCCGCCTATCACGGTAAAACGAAGAAAATAGATCGAGTAAATAATAAAACAAAGCAAAAAAAAACGATCCAGACATTTACAAATCGTTTATTTCATCCATCACACAATGCGCGTCATGTACTGATGCCCTCATAAGCAGTATATATGTACACTAAAAAATATATACTTTTTAGTGCACATATATACTGTCTGTGCAGTAGTTTCAGTTTGCAAACCAGAAGAAATTCTGCAGTAAGACTTAGCAAGCCTAGCTGAAAGCACTGCGACGGCTCTCGAACAAAAATCGGGGAGATTCTTGGATTGATGAAGGAGCTATAGCACATGGAACTACATAAAGCTGAAATGAATATGGCGCTATTTAGTGCGCTGCATGTGTACCCTAAATTTCCCGTTTGCCCGCACGCTGTTTATACGATTCGCGGATATGTAAGTGATTCTAAGTTCAAAAGTTTCTCACTCAACTTCACTCATTTATATGCATCGAAGTGAGCCGTCACCGATTATCGTTGCTTAGATCACGTCAAATAAGCGCAAAAAAAAACGGTTTTGGGTGTTTGCTTTGTGTGACGCGAGGACCCCCTCCCGGTCAACGCTGGCTGCAGTTCGGTGAGTGCGTGTTCATTTCGCTTGCACAGAGCCTTATTGCATTGCTTTCGTTGCACAAACCAGTCGGCAGCTTCGACGCGCTCTTCTTGCAATGGTGAGTCATCTGGGTGTGTAACCCTTCCTATACCGATGCATTTTAACCGCTTATAAAAGGAGGAATCATTCAAGATGACGGACAAAGAAAAAACTTCGGAAGAAATAGTACCCTGAAGAAAATTTTAGGCCAATGCAAAAAACGTCGAAGATGTTCTTGTGAGATTTGTTTTCCAGTATGTATCCGTTCGGACCTAGAAGTTTGTTTCAGCGTTATGGAATGTGCTGAATTGCGTTAGTGGTATTTATGCATTCATCTATCCCACTTCGCCAATAATTCAACGCGCCGATCGATGATCGTTTCCCCTGTTGCAATAGTTTCGCTGCTGCACTTTTGCGTAGTTAGGACTGATGTGACCGCACGCGTTTCTTTTGTCTTATTTCGGATGTTTCAAATATTTTAAATGGCAACTTGATGCACAAACGTTTTGTGTTGAGAAGTGAAAGCAAGTTGCTTTTTGCTCGTTTCTTTTTTCATGTATTGCTACTTGCTTAGTTATAGCGATGATTTATTTGTGGGAATTATATTAGCAAATCTTGCCAATATCGGCAAGCGATAGTAAGCGATAGTGTGGTGTGATGACTGGTTTTATTTACATAGGCTTATTCACGAAGCATGCATTCTGTGTTATATCAACTGCTTGAAACGCATAGCGGACCCGTTGTTCCCAACTGCTGTCTGAATTGCGCTTAACTAAATACTTTTTTCCTATTTTCCACATGTATTATTATTTTTCACTGTTATCTCAGTTTTATGAAGTCCAGTTCCTATTCTTTTCCTCAACTATAACGCTCTGAAACAAACGACGGAATAATGTGGAATAAAAATTTCATACCGCAGGGCGTGATATGGAAATTGTTATGTTTATGGGAATTCTCTTTCCTGAGCTTTTCAATTTGAAGTAAACTGACGAGTACGTTAAAAATCGATCGCATGCTTTTTTCTCCATGCACTCTTGTAGTGGCCGTTTCGATGTTTACGAATCTTTCATTTTCAAGAATGATTCCAGGGGTTAGCCGACGATACGTTCTTGCTGTTTCTAAGATGCGTATATTCATTTGCTTTCCGCGTCACTGTGATGCCACCGTGCATTTTGGCGGGTAAATGTTGAACAAAATATGCTTCATTCGTTGTTGTTTCCTCTTGATTATCTTATGCGTTGCCATACCTAGAATCGAAATCGATTAACCTCAGTTAAAAACAGAGGCGCGTCATGCGTACAGTCATGCGATCAGATGCTAAAGTGTTTTCCCATACCAAAATCTGCAACACTTTTTTTCTGAACTAGAGTATGCAATATTTGTTAGGACTTTTACGAGTTGTTACAAGGATCTCTTATTGAAGGAAACTTTACAAGGATCTCTTATTGAAGGAAACTTTACAAGGATCTCTTATTGAAGGAAACTTTACAAGGATCTCTTATTGAAGGAAACTGACTACTTACAATGGTAACGCGTAGACTACATGAAACTATTCATTGAGCTCTGCAAAACGCCACAATAAAAAGAGAGATGTGATGAAACCGTCAAATAGGGGAAATGTTTACGACATTCGGAGCTGCGGTGCACACAGCAAATAGTGTTGTTTACAAGTCCTTCGTCGGCACCATGCATGTTGCTATCTTGCAAGCTATGCGCTCCACCCCTTCCCTTGGATTCGACTTCGAGCGAAACGTCTCTCGCTTCTTTGCGCCTTTGTGATTAAGGCTGAAAGGAAAGAAAAGTTCTTTTGCGAAACCAACGAAAAGTTGCTTGTCTTCCACTGCAAATATCTTGTTGTTGTGTGAGCATCATCAGATCAGATAGTTTGAATTCCAAAGATTTCTTATTGTTCATTTTCTTTCATAATTTTGATCAACACCCGACCGAAGATGGGAGGGGTAGAGACGAAATTCAAGGATTTACGTATATAGCTTTCATTTGGTTTTCATTTGGCTTCACAAAGTTAGTGTTGTTCATTTTGCTATATGTAACCCGTGTGAGCATAACAGGATGCACATGAGGGAGGCACTCGGCAGAAACTGCACAGAATGAAGTGTTCGTAGCGATCGATACTCTCTTTGCTGTTGGGCGATTTAATAGGTGCCCTCCGCATCGCTCGAAAGTGAACGAACACAAGGCTTCGCTAACAAATAGTTTCGAATACAATCACAAAAGAATTAGTCCGTGCAACAGAAAGTACTCTTCACTTTATTTTCTGCGTATGCTTTCATATTTCGTTCATCTTTGCTAGTTTTCTTATCCGAACAAAACAAATGGGGGAATATTTGATTGATGTTTTTAAAGATACAGCCAAACCGTATTCGTCTGATCACTTATTCGTGTCAGAGTTGCGACTCTTTATGACTTTGCTGTCTCGCATATAGAGCAATGTTCACCTGCCAAATAATATGCAAAGGGACGCAAAAGCAGCCGTAATTTCATCGATTCCCGTATCGATGCAGCGGACAACCATGCCCACGCATGATTGTTTTAACCGGTTCCGGAACACCTGATGGTCAGCCTTCTGGCGATCCGTCGGGTGAGCAGCCGTGAATCGAACCCCGATCTTCCCGCATACGAAGGGGGAGCTCTACAACTGAGCTACTGCCCGCGCGCCAAATAATATATAAATCATAAAACTGTCGTGGATAAGCGTTTTATCTTGTGAATCATTCGAACAGTTGCCAATTATTTTCGGCAAATAATGGTGCTTTCCGTGTAAGCTCCATCAGAAAGTATAAACAGGTGTATTATGTGAACGGAAGTACGAAAATGCTTGCGAAGTTGCGTATGTGACAACACATAAGCTTTATCAAGATTTACAGAATCTTATTAAGTGAGCCGTGGAGCTCCGAATCATGGAAGTTGTACTGTTTAGCCATATAATAACGATTACCGTTGACTGTACTTCCAGTTGCATCATATGTTTTAAGCGCTTTACGCAGTACTTTTCGAATGCAATCGAATTTCAAGTATTGCGACTGGCAAATTCCTTATCTGAAAATTCTCATTTCCGATAAGTTCTTTCTCATAAGTAGTCACAGAATTGGGCAATTTTAAAATACGCCCAATTTTTTTTAGGTGCTTTATGATGAGTTTTTCCGAAATCTCTGTTCCAAATTGAAAAGGATTTCAAAGAATTTTTTAGGGGAGACATTCTGTTCCCTTCATGTATGTCGTTGCACACTAACTACAGGATAGCTGTTATGCTTTAAAAGAAATGTTTGAGCTTCTAGAACATATCTGTCTTTCCACTTTTTAAACAGCAGTGTTTATGTTTTAAAAAATAAATTTCTGTTTGCCCATTCTACGACAGTGAATGAGATTTGTTTTTGTTTTTTTTTTTTGCAAAATTGTGTTCCAAAACTTAGCTTTCGGTTAGCACGTTCGTTCCTCTGTCGTTTATTTATGGTAATGAGGTGGAAAATTCTACGAATATGTCAATAAAAGAGGCAAGAAAATAATGCCACTTAAAATGAAGAGGAGGTCATAGCATTATGGGTGCAGTAGTAAAGGGGATACAGTAACTGGATATTGATGATGCAGGAATGCTTTTATGAACGAAAAACGACATAAATAGGCGATATGTCTAGAAATATTTTTATGATGTCATAAATTTTAACCTCATATTCCATCCGGCTGCAAATGCTCATACAAAAGAGTTGTTCAGGCGATAAAGCTGAATAAATAGAAACGGAAGAGCAGTTGAAAGTGGATCCACCCATTCGGCGATAGTGATAGTCTTGTAGTTCAACTTAGTTGCACTTTTTATCATTTAGAACGATAGAGTGGCGGTATTCCCCTTTCCTCTGCCCCTTCCCTCTCTCCGCCTGTCTATTCCAATGCCTATAGCAGACCCTTCTAGGTATCACTAAATACTGCCAAGTCGCGTTGTAGGGTAAGGTGTATATATATGACGAAAATCTGTTCGCTTTTTCCAGGAACACCCAGGTGATGTGGCAGTTCCAGTTCCGTATGTGTCACGGCTCACTCAAAAACTGCAGCCAGGACAAACGCTCGTTATTCATGGCACGGTGAACAATGACGCAAAGAGGTTGGCTTTCAACCACATTTCCTCTTCATTCTACATTCATGCCCACGCAAAGTATAAAAACAAAAATTGACTTCATTTTGATTAATTCATAAGCAATTTACTCTATAACGTTTTCTAATTTCCAGGATGATCGAGTATCGCCCATATGTCGGCCTCACAAGTTTTGACCATAAAAATTTTGCTGCCGGGAACTTCCTTTTGCTGACTTAAGTGTCGAGCGTGCAATGTACCCAGAAGCTCATACAGCTTTCGTAAGACCAGTATTATTAAGTCAGTTTCGCACTAAATGCGCCCTATTACGGCAATGGTGGGGAACCAAGCTGGCCTGTTGCAGGCTCATATACCAGTCAAATTAGAAAATTTTCTTTCACTCAAATAGAACGTAGAATAACGACTTTGGGTTTTCATTCGGACAAAAGCCTTGAGGAAGAAATCGTTTCAGACGGGAAAAGGCAAGCGAGGGATGTGAAAGATCTTGCCTCTCTAAATGCCATCGTTTGAGAAGCGAGTTTGCGATTGTGCTCGTCGTAGCTAACAAGCGCGTCCCATTTTTTTTTCGTCCGCTATTTTGCTTCCATCCATGCCTCGTACATCGCTCGCAAACACGGTTTTTTTGACGTTCTGAAAAAAAGAATTGGTTTTTTTCCCTTTCTTTAAATTCGTATTCGAGCAACCAAGCATGGAATTGAGTAAGAAGGAGATGGAGATGAACAGCCGAATTAAACGCTATAATGAGAGGAGGAAATGGAATCGAAGGAAGAAAAGGATAGTTTCCTTCTGTAGAGGAAAACTTTCGTTGAAAAAGCTAATTTCCCCCACAAAAGGAGTTGAGGGAGATCGGTACATTTTGATCTTCCACGCACTCTACCCCACTGGTGTATGTGTGTACAATTTTCGTTCCAGTTAACAATGAGTGAAATTTTGAGGATTTTTATGCTTTTTGGCGAAACAAAACCGCAATTTGCAAGGCGCGTGATGGCGGCGTCATATCTGTTCATAGATATGTTCGTGTGTGTGTATCTGCCAGTAATTGCAATCGAGGAACCAGTCAAGTTATGAAACTTGATGGTCATCTTGGTTTTGAAGTATTTATTGTTCTCAACCCCAAAAAAACTCATCGTCCTCGGAATGAGATACAACCTCCAGTGCAGTAGAAAAATTTTCACACGTTTTCAACGGATGGGATTGCCTTATACACACGTTGGACTGCATATTCCATCGGCGAATCGTGGGAAAAACGAATCTGTAGTAGCGATTTGTAAGAGCGGTGGGGTCGAATAAAATGAGGTTTCGTAATACGTGAGCATAAATGGCTTGATGGATGAATTATGCATGAATGGATGAAGTATGGATTGATGGATGAATTACCATTGCATATATCGTGCGGTCTCCTGGTGCGCATTCCTGCTTGTTATGCGCTTTAGCAGTTTTGCAACTTGCAAGCGCATTGTGACGGCGTCGTTGCTGTTCTTATATACATGTGCCTGCCCTTCTAGTAGTTTCAACTTGAAGACCACTGAAGTTAAAGGCGTGAAATTTGTTCAGTATAAGTAATCAATGTTTTTCGATCATCTCTTATTTGCATTATCTTGCCAAATTATTAGCGCAGAGCAAGCCAAATCTTCTTGGTTACGTTCATTTTCAACCGGAGCAAGTGCATACTTAATTTACAGGATGTTTAATAGATTTATGGGCTTATCGACCGAATTTGAATATTCGTCATTTTGCAAGTAGTTTGATGGTTGAATGGCCAGCGCTGTTATCGTTCCAGCCTTCTAACATGCACTCCGCTTTGTTTTGCTCGTCAACCCATCTGACGATCGGTATTGGCTGTGAAAGAAGCCAAATGTTAAACCTCACCCATTCACCGGTTGCGTAACTCGTGAGCACTATGATTAATCGCGCTATGACAAAATGCTGCAAAAAGAATGCTACTTTCGCTCTTTCTCTAATCCTCGACCTTCAAAGAAAGATGATAAGCACGCAGAAAGTGCAAGTATGGCTGGTGCACTGTACGTACAGAGTAGCTTGTATGTGAACGGTAAAGACGAAACACCAATGTAGAAAACATGTGAAAGGAATAGCCTCAGGTGATCAGGGATCACTTACTAACAAAAGTCTTTCAGATTCGAAGTGAATCTGCTAAGTGGGTCGTCAGAAATCGGCTCGAACAGCCAAGTGATGCTGCATGTCAGCGTGCGTTTCGATGAGGGCAAAGTCGTCTTCAACTCGATGGAGGTTCACTTTCATTGCTTCGCTCACAAAACTCTTTGCTAGCAGTTTTTTTGCGAAGATAGCATCATGTCAAATCAGAACCGCCACTGCTTGTCTTATGTTGCGTTCGACTATTCAAAAGCGCAAGGTCGCTTGCTAGTGACGTTCAGTTGTGGTCTTTTCGGTTTATTAATTAAACATTTATTAACTTGATTTTTTTTTTGAATGGATGCTTTCCATAAATAACGCGGTAGATCATAGAGGCCCTCGGTTTTTCTCAAGAGAGTTCAAGAAGAAATTTTTTTCTTCCAAGCGTATGTGAACCGTATGAGAGGAAACTGGTTGGGCTTATGAAGGTTTTAATCATACTGGCAGGCAGTGATATCATCATCGCGGAAAATTTGTATTGTTAATGTGGCGCATCTGCAGTTGTCGTTCTGATACGAACACTGACCTATGGCACCGTATAGTGCGGTACAGAATGTACAGGGACTTTTCGGTAGAGTGACTTCTGTTAGGACAAATTGTCAGCTCGGTAGTTAACACTCTGTTTGTAACTGAGGCTTCGTTTAATGGTGCTGATGAGGAATTCAAGATATCAAGCGGTTTCTTTTTTTTATAGGCAGCGAAACAGAAGTAGCTATTAAGTGAAGGGACGTCGTATCCAAGCGAATACGTTGTTTTGCGGCCGGTTTTTGAATATTTCAGTTTCAGCCAGTCGAATGTTCGTTTGTATAGATTACTGCTATCCGTTTTGAGGGTAGATTAGCTGGTATGAGAAATTCTTGAAAAATACGCCTCTTTTCAATAATTCTTTTCGGAAAAAAAAAGTAGGGACAACAGCTCTTCCATGGAATGAGTCGAGCGGTGTGATGACATGATTAAGCAAATGCAGAAGAAAAGTGTGCGTAGCGAACAGTGCACAAGAGCGCGTTGTTTCGAAACGTCGCCATTTTCTCTGCTCTCTTTTTTAGTCGACCACCGAATGCTTTTCTGATGCTGTTTGATTCAATTAACTGTTGTTAAAATAATGGCCGATATAGGTAGATTTATGCGAGAGATCACTGGCATGTGCAGCACGGGCGGGTGAGGGCGAACGTCGTCGTACCGTTCTGATCTCAAAAAATATTTTGTGGCCATTAGGAAATGTAAATTTTTTCGACGGTCGCCACCATGTATATTTTGGAACATTTCTTACAGCTTGGAAATCGCCTTAGTGTAACCGAGAATAGGTTAGCTGCGCTCGTAGGAATTCCGACTCGCCCGAAAATTTCTCTAGGCCATCCTCCGCAATTACAGCAGTGATGATTTGCTAAAACCATCACCCATTCCTTCCGCCTTTCCGACCCCCACCCCCTACCTGTTCTTCAGAAGAATCTTCCAGACTCGACTATTCGCAACAAAACGAGTGCATTTGGTGCAACGACTGCTTAGCAGCGGAAATAGATTTATTTGTCGGGAGCAACGACCACATACATATCCGTGCGAAAAGTCCGCAGTAATGGAGCTGAGAGAATTCTTGTTGCGCAGCCATTCTTTCAGAATTATAAAGAAATCTGTTATATACACCCGTACATCTTGAACATTTGAGAGGAATTCAAGAAAATCTTAAACGTCGATACATTCACCCATCCATTTTTGCATTAGCGCCCAGGCTGTCTTTTGTTGTTCGTCTCGTCAAGTATAATCATTTGGAATTTCGTGGAATTACTGGTTAGAATTTGGCATAAGGGTTATTTTCATTCTGGAAGTGACCTGTTTTGATCTGCTTGCAAGCAGCCAAGACAGATTTAAAACACTATTTCGAGATTACTTAGCGCATTGTATTCTTGATTTTTTTAAAAAGCGCAACGGTTGCGTTATTTGGCTCATAACAGCCGACTCAAAACATAGACGCTTCCTTAAAAAAACGAAAATTTCGGATAAGATCGGAAGAACTTTTGCTACCAGGTTACAAGCAAAGAAATTACGTTTCCAAACGCTTTAGTTTGATAAATAAAAGGTGTGAGCTTTTTTATATGGAGAAGGAAAATTTGGATGCTCTAAATTGTTCTGTTCTTATGAATGAATTGTTCTAAGGACAATAAATGATCACGCAACAAAATCTATGAAGCGTTTCACTTTCTCTGTCACACAAATATTCATCAACAGTTTCTTCTACAAAACCCGCTAGAAGAATGTGATAACAGTTATATCTTCGTCGATCTGACCCTTCCTTTTGTTCACCTTTTTAGCTCGAACAAGTCCATGGGCTATGTTGCTTAACGGTCTTGAACAGAGAAACGGAGAGGAGGCTCCATTTTTCGTGAGTTGTCGACGACAAACAAACATTTATAAAATCGGCGATAATTATTGATAAATAGCGCTAGCTAAAGCAACTGACTCTAATAAAAAGAAGTAATAGTGATGATAGTAATGCTGTATTGTACAGTGAAAACGGAAAAAGTTTGAAATTCTTCTAAAGGAGAGCTCCATTTTTTGCGAGCTCTCCGGAGAGTCTTTCTTCGAGGTTATGTGAAGCACAGAAAACGTTAAACTCTCCAGTAAGTGAAATTCTTCAGAAAAGAATGATTTGTTTCGGGGCTGATATTTTGAGGACGGTCGCGTAGCTGTCTCGATTACCTCCTTGCTGAGGCGAGAGGATGATGTTTCACCTGACGGAGGTTTTAGAGTTGGAAGATATTGAAATCTTTGAATCTTTTAAGAACTTTTATGCTGGGTCTTTCGTCTTGATAGTTCAATAGTGCTTTTATCTTTGTTTTAAAACGTTTTTTTTTTAAATAACATCGTCCTAAAAATTCGATGTAGACGGTGAGATAATCGAACTGGTGCGATTAGGGCAACTGAAAAAGACTCCTGCTGCCATTTTTCTATATTTTAGTAGATTTACAATTTGCGGTTCAGTGCAAAGTCGTAACCATACCTTTTTATGCATGTTTGCATCTTTCTGTCAAATAACTTCATCCCTTGCGTCACTTAAGCTAGAATTCTGAAGTATGGCATGCATAGTACATAGTATGGGCTAGGCCTCCTATATCCATTTGTGCATCGCTTCAGGGGAGTTATGCCTTTTTACGAGAGCAATTGATTTGCATACAGTTTGCAGCTGGACTGTTCAGAAATGTTATTAACGTGGTGGCAAAACAACGAAGCTTTGCAGAAAATTTGTTCGAGCGATCGAGTCAGACAAAATCTGAAATTTCTTCGTTTCCGAAAAACTGACTAATTCAGTGGATAGGTCGCCATGGCACATATCGTGACAGCCTTCTGGCGCAAACTTCCATTTTTTTCGGGAATTCATGGTTGTGGTGTTCATCTCGCCTTCAGAAGAGTCCTTAGTGCATCACAAATAGCAGATTTCAACATTTGACGACTTTTTTCTAGAAAACTTTGGATCTGCATACCTAAGCACACTTTGGATTATAATTTGAGGTTTTTTTGCGAAGTGACAGTCTTGAAAGGGGAACGGCACTGGATCTGAGCGAGCGACTGAATCCGATAGATGATTTTGTTCTCCACAAAGTGTGCGAAATCCGAACATTTTCCATAGACAGATGATAGAAGCAGATATAACATTGCGAGGTTTATTTGCAGAATGGAACTTGGGGTAAAGAGGAGAGAGTGTCGAACCCATTTAAGCCAGGACAGGAGTTCGATCTGCGCATTCGTATTCACGAGGACAAGTTCGAAATCTCTGCCAATCATAAGGAAATTCATGAATTCAAATTTCGTCTTCCATACTCCTCAATCGAGTACTTCGTTGTTCGCGGTGATGTAAAGCTGAAGGGTGTTCACTGGGGAGGCCGATATTATACGCTTCCATTTGAGACCCAGTTCGAGGATGGCCACCTTGCCAGTGGTATGGCATTAGCTTTGAAAAGTTTCTATTGCTTTGACCGTTTTATACCTGGATTTTTACATTGGGATGACGTCATCGGCGACCTTTCAACTGAGAAAATCCCATCTATGTTAGTTCTTATAATATTCGTTAAGAAAATTAAGAACTTAATCTGCTTATTTTGTTGATCGATTAAAATTATTTCAAAAGAAAAACCTACGACTTAAGTGAACCTCGGATTTCTGTTAAATTAATTGAGGGTCATTCTGTTCACGACGAAAATTTCTACCTTTAAGAATGCCGAATATCGGATTCCACTTTGGTCTATGCTCGATTTCTTTCACTATCACCTTATGCAGATATCAACATACCTTAGCTCTCAGTGTAGAGCTGAGCAAAAACTAGATCATTAAATGCGATTGGCACCGCTGAAAGCAGAATAGCATAGTTACTGCGCATTCAAGTGGATAACAGGTTGTTAAGAATGGAAAAAATAGGCATGTGGCTTTTGTTACAAAGCGCACCAAACTTTAAGAGATCACAGTAAGTCGCAATACATGCACAACGTCATGCAACGTTTCCACTCACCCTATATCGAAAGAGAGGCCACGCCAAGCTCATATCTTCGTTTTTGGAATGCAAACCAACGCTGACTGCTTAGTCGTTGCATGGGAGATCATTGATTTTCGCCGACAATTTGTGTAAATACCGTGCTACCTCGAATAAAACCTCTGGATTTTCATGATTCACGGTTTCTTAGAGACCGCTCATTTGGGAGGGGAATTTATTTGACGTAACACGCCAGGTCGGTAATTTTTCACTAATGATCTTCTTGAGTGGTAATAGTTGTTCAGGTCAACGAGTGTATGTGTATGGCACTCCAAAAGGAGAGCGCTTCAACATCGACTTTATTGCCCGTAATGGTGATATTCTTTTCCACTTCAATCCTCGATTCAAGGAAAAGAAGGTGTCCTATCTGGGGTTTTCAAAATTTAAATATTGCTTTATGGACGACTTCTTTAAGTTTCTTAAGCCTAGCTTCGATAGCGCAAATTCTTTCACCGTAAAGAAAAAGACCGTGTTCAAGCGCAAATCACTTCTTACCTCACATGCAGACAAAAAATAACGAAATTTAATATTCTTTTGCAACTAAAGCAATTTTATCCTTTGTCGAACTACTTTTGCTTATTAACTTAGCAGCGCTGAGTTGTGGCTGACTCTGTATCGTTACTGAGAGTCGCTGATTTTACTGACTACGAAACAAGTAAATCTAATAGAAATTTAATGAAGGAAATAAGTCTAACAAAAGTACACATCAGGCGTGGAGCGGTACCGAAGGCTCATGGGTCAAATTAGTAAGAAAAAGCGTCTGTCATACTATATCAGCAATTTCCCACCAACTGCACATAAAATGAACATCATTGTTGAATTTTATTCGTAAACCATTAACGACAAGTGAACGTTGCTAAAGAATCGGAAGGCAGTCAAAAAATAATGCAAAACTGTTGTTATTACTTTATCGAACGACTGGGAGTAGATATCTAATATCCTTTAGTGGTACCGCATTAAGTATTGTTAAAATTGGGCGCACTTATTTTTCAGCAAGAGAATCCTAACCAAATTCAAATAGTAGCCGGACCGAAGAGTGCTCCACCAATATGGAAATGCTTCTAAACGATTGTCATTACGTTCTGTTAGCAAACATTTTACTTGTTGTTGGTTAGGTTCCGTTTGAATTTGTCCGTACTATCATCCACTGCTATTGGTCAGGTCAACAATACGCAAAAATATAGGTTGTGCGCAACGCAGAAATCGGTAAAGCATGGGGAGCGGAGGAGCGTGAGGGTCCATTCCCGTTCAAGAAGGATATTGGATTCGATCTCGTCTTCCTTAATGAACCCTATTCCATCCAGGTTGAGTGTTTTTATTTGATTTTCTTACGCAGACGTGGCTGTGTCTGCTTCCTCTTGTTTGCAATATTCATATTCCCACCAGTTGTCACGTGGTCCTATGCATAGGGTGAGGCCGTAGAGGTGACTGAGGGGGCGTTGATTTGAACAGATTTGATAAGGCATCGGCTGAGAATCCTCAGAAAGTAGCCTTGGATTTTCAATAAAACTGGCTGAGAATCCTGAGAAAGTAGCCTTGGATTTTCAACAGATGAAAACAGAAATACCGTCGAATATATGTGGGTGGGTGATACAAGTCTTTCAACGCGTAACTTTTATAAATTTGGTCAGTTCTGTAGCTATGGCTGATAATTTTTTGGGGCTGCATTTGTAACTTTGCAATTTTAAGGATAGCGGAATTCCTGCACCCTCTTTGATTTTGACTCGATGATTGTTTACCACTGAAGACGATAGAATGAAATGACATGGAAATCTCATGAAACTTGTCCCATACAACAATATATATACACATACATACATATATATGTATATCTATATGTATATGTATGTATATATGTTATGTTCATGTATATGGATGTTTTACAGATATTCCACGATGGGGAACGCATGGGAACATTCGCACACAGAACGAAGAATCCCGGGGAAGATTATATCGGACTTCGTGTGGCAGGTGATCTCGAATTGACTGGACTTGAGTTCTCCCAGCATTGAATCTGAACGTTTCTTTTTTCTGGTTCGGGCATCCTCCTACCGCTTTTTACGCAACTCTTATAAGTGATATTATGTTTGTT
Organism: Toxocara canis; assembly: GCA_000803305.1. NCBI lineage: Eukaryota > Metazoa > Nematoda > Chromadorea > Rhabditida > Toxocaridae > Toxocara > Toxocara canis. Next base: position 155,419 of record JPKZ01001707.1, read on the forward strand.
CTGAACTTGCTTTTGTTTTTTCTTTTTTGCAACAAAATGAATTCTCGTTTTATGAGTGTTCGTTTATTGCAATAAAGCTTTCTAATATCATGCGGCTCGCTTTTTAGTGCCTTTATTGAAAGTGATGGCTGACAGAGTAGAATCGGTCACTTATCGTAACCGTTATCGTAGACGAGAGGGGATAAGGGCAAATGAAATTCGTTGGACATCAACGTAATTTGAGCTAAGGTTAAGAGTTAAGAAAAAGTGAATTTTGGTGCCAATAGTTTCTCTTCGTACTGTGACCGTTTGTAAAACACTGGAGATTTCGATCTGGGATATGCAGCACTCAAACGCTCCAGCGTTGTTAATTTGTGGTTACAGTGTTGTACAACGAGCATCAAATTTATTTACCAGTGAGTACGGACGAATTCCTATCTACCTTTTTATAGGATCTTGCAATGATCAAATACTGAAGCTTTTCGTCCATGCTAAACTCGTCTCAGATCCATACTCTATCGTTTCGAGACAGGTTTTTCATAAGAGAGAATGCGTTAGGTTGGGGGCACAAAAACAGGTTTATAGGGAGGGCGTTTTAATAGATTCCTCTATTTGCAGTGGAGGTTACTTTGCTAAACACATAAGAGGGGGGTGGGGAGTGGCGTGTGAGAGAGGGACGAACAATAGCGTTCAGAAACAGAGATCGACTTTAACAAAGGGAGGAGTACTCTATTACTTGTGTGGTCTAGAGAGGGGTTACTTTTCAGTGCAGTTTGCGGGACGGGGCTACGTTGGACTTAATACGATATATTCCTTGCATTACTCGGAGCGTACAAAATTAAATTTGATAGTCCGTCAGGCGCCGTTCATAGATGCACAACAACGTGGGCAAAGAGCTGGAACTCCATCTGCGGCCACCCTCGCTCAATACCAAAAACGGGACTCAAAGCGAAGCCGAAACATGGCTGAGCACAGCGAGATCTCCATGCCGATTTTTCGCACATTCGCGGCTGCCGGCGGTATTTGAATCGTTCATTTTCGCGTTACGGTTTTTCGGGCTTTGAAGAACTGGACGCAGAATGGCATGCTATTTTTGAGGTCGACGTGGATCAACGGCTTCCAGTAAGCCGAAACGACTTTTGGATAATAGAACGCACGCGAAATAATGAGGTATACAGCACTAATGTGAAAGTGGTGAAAAAGTAAACGTATGTGCATCAAGATAGAGTTCAGCACCCATACCAAAGCAAATTTAATGATTACAAAGTAATGTTCGTACCACACTTAAGAAAAGTATAGTGCAGTACTCCGAAAACTGGCACAGTAACGTGATCTAACGTGGCCAAAACTGGCACACTATACAGCAGCGTAATGGCCACCTCCTCGAGCCAGTTACTCTTCCTCCCACACAACTTCACCTATTCATGAAGCGCATCTTCTCCCCTTCCGCCACTGTTGCTCAGTGGCCCCTCTCTCACCACCAAGAATTACCGTGAACCCTCGAATTCAGCTGTAGTCCCAAGAATCTCCCTTCAAATTCATTTTCCGCTCTTTCGCAAGTTGGATTTTGCGCAGCTACGCCTTCTGGAATTGTTTTCATCCCAAACTTGGTCCTTGTTTTGAACACACCATTATATGCGAATCCTAATTACGCAGATTCGATTGACCATTGAATTTAGTCCCCTCAGTCCTCCACTTCGCAAATATGAACTCTCCTCCCTCTCCTTCCGGACATGCAGTCTCTTCTTCAAATTTAACCTCCTCTAGGAGCTGAAATGCTATAGATCCCGATGTATCACTTGAAAGATTTGCAGTATACGGTGCCCAGCCAATCTCAAAATAAGAGATATTTCTTTTCGGCGTGCAACAAAGCGGCAGTGAGTATCTGTCAAACGGAAACTGCAAACAACTGAAAACAAGTGCAGTCGAGGTACGAAGTGCTGGTATCGCTCGTTTGAATTCAGCAAATAGCAAAGTGACAACGGAGTCCTGGCAAGCATCAATGACCACGTTGGGTGAAATGTCACATAAGATGCCATATGTCGCACGCACTAGGCTGCCTCGCCAAATATACACTGAAGTGAACAAAGAAGACTAAAGTTCGAGATCTTTTATTTCAACTTACAACATGAAGTGAATGCAAATAAATACAATGATTTCCGCGCTGAGATTTTCGACGAGCACCTTCCAATACCGCGCCTTTCACTCACACTATCTTGTCAGCTTCGCCAGGTTGGACGTTTACTTGCAGTAAGGAAAGTCGGAAACGTAAGTATTGCATAATTTACTTGGATGACGGCCTTTTTGGCAATAACGAAAACCTCGTCTTCTGCAGGGTATCATTACTGTGATTTGTCGCGCATGAACAAATAAATGCAAAACGAGAGTGATTAGATAGTTTTAAAGCTTATTTTATCTATATCTGGAAAAAGAAGTCGACGAAATGATTCGGAATTAAAGGCGAAATCATGATGGTCAGTGTGTCAAAAATTTTTTTCAAAAACGTTGAAAAATTAATTTTAAGTAGTGAAGCTTTGTTTCGAAAATTGTTTACATAAAACACATATGTCTAATTACCGTCTTTCACATTTAGTTTCTGAGCCTAGAGTTCTCTTTTAACGTTCTCAGCCCCGCTGAGTGAACATCAAGAAGTGCGATTCATGGTCGTCATGCACATGAAGTGATCGTGAATAGATGGCTGAACAAATGGCCACATTCATCTACCGCCTTTTCCCAACGATCTTCCTCGCGAAGCACGTAGTGCGACCTGGAATTTAACCTTCATTAAGCACACAGTGCGATTCGGAAATTTACTTCCACTAAGCGTACAAGACCTGGAAAGTCGCTTCCGTCATCTTGCAGCAAAGCAAACGTTTGGGAGTCAGATCGACCTTCATTATCACTGTATGATGCTACTTATTAATCACATCATCAGTTCCAACATGACGTGAAAAAGTTCGGTGGTGACCAGCAACGGCAGAACTTGACAAAAACTTGTCGGAGGACGAGAAACATCAACTGGTTGATGAAGATATCGTGTCACAACATTTTTGCCGCAAAAATTTCCGTTTAACCAATCTCTCTCTATCGTTTATTATGGTTTTCAAAAAACCTTATGCCTCTCTTTATACGACAGCAGTTTCCCAGGCCCTGCTTCCTACATTACGTCTTTTCATTTATTTAAATCGGTGACTACTCAACAGCACCCCATCGTTTAGTGTGGCAGAACGCATTTGATTTGCCCGAGCGATCTGAACTATTAAATTACGAAATGATAGTTGGCATTTCCAATTTTTTTTGCAGAAAAAACTTTTCTCGCTCATAGAGCGGTTTTACACTGCAAAATTTATTCAACGAGCTGAATGGAAGTTTAAAGAATGATAAAATCACTTGCTTCGCGGTATGATCAACAACAATTCCAACAATATTGCCTCCAAAATAATAGTTGTCACCGGGTTGTGGCTTTACGCACCGATAATTGCATGTACGCAGCCATACTTCCATCATATCTGCAACATCTCAGATGCAATTACTTTTAAGCAAAAAGGTTTATTATAAGATAAGACTCGTCAGGATTTCTACATTACACATTTGACTGGTCATCAGTTCTCATGAGCAGTTCGTTTGTAGGAAGATGCCATAACTGAGAAAAAAAATTTTAAAGTGGTATTTTCGAAATCAATCAGGGACACGAGATGCGGCTCCATAACTAAACAAACTGAACTGTGTTTCTTGCACTTTTCATAGTAAAGAACTATAAAAGTACTGCAACTGCAACCGTCAACTTGACAATACACAACCGCAACCGTCCATTTGGGAGTTTTCCTCCTATGATGTTTTGCTGTAAGACACTCACAAATCTGCAACACAGACGTCTGGCAAACGAGAAAATCGATGACTATAAAAGCAATACACGGGGAAAATGACTGCTCTTCCTTAAACTTTAAACTTGCTGGCTAACGAAGCAATGGTCTTCGAGCTGGTAAGTAGTATTAGCTCCAAATGAACATCCAGAAATCTTTTTCATTCACGTGCTAATTTTTCAGAGCATGCAGTATACTGAAGTGAAGATTGCCAGTGAGCAAACCTCTTAACACGAGACAGCGAGGATGTTGCTTCCTCCCGCGAGCAAATTTAAGGGAAACGCTGTCTATTACGGCAAAATAATACTGCGGTTTATGACCGCTCACTCAAACAGATCTTCAACGCGGCGAAGACAATACAATTTAAATAAAAGTTTAACGTTATGCTTTCATCTTTGCGAACGCAACTTTCCTCAAATCACTGCTTTTTAGCTGCAACCATTATATGCTAAAAGAAAAATGCTATAACCATTCTTAGTAAGAACACAAAGACTTCAGTTTGCACAAATAAAAACCATCAAAACGAAGACTAGGTTTGTTTACCTTTTCGACATCAGGCAAATAAACATTATGAAGTATAAGGGTGTCGTTAATTCCCATTTGAAAATTCCCATTTAGTCATCGGTTGCTGTAATGATTTCACAATTTCCACAAGAATAACAGGGTGTCGTTAATTCTCGAAGCAATGGAGGAGATGAAGGTTTGTTGTATTTCTTTGCAAATAAACATTATCAAGTATAAGCCTTTTTTCTACTTTTTTTCTACAGTGGATATTATGAAGTCATTAAAGCAACCAATGACGAAATGATAATTTCCCCTTTATACTTCCTCCACCTCCTAATTGCTTAAGACTTTCCACTGTCAAAAATTTGGCACTACGACAGGGAGCGAAAAATTCCAAAAAGACATAATAATTGTTTAAAAAGTTGAGTGCAAAAAAAACGTGGAGGAATAATGAACCTGGCTTAGCGATTGTATTATTTGTGAAATGTTTCCAATGCTCCAGTGAAATACCAATTACCATATAGCGAGCACCGTGTAGCAACTCTTCGCGTACTGATTTCACCTCAACTGCTGCACCTGAACATTTCAAACTGAGCCTAGAAAAAAACATAGGCCTTTTCACGCTGAAGTATATAGGCATGATAGTCAGTCATGAGAAGTCGAAATATAATGAAAATTACTATTATTCTCAGTGGTGGACTATTGTCGCACATCATCATAATTAGGTACAACAGCGTGAGGCAGGGAGTGAATGGAATGAAATCAATTGCTGCCTGTGCGGAAAAAAATCCATGACATTATTGGAAGAGACAAATCATAAAAGTTGCATGGATTTCGCCGTACGGTGCGCCCTTAGGCGCATTTGTCTAAGCGACAAATTTCCCATTTCGTATTCAGCTAAAACTTTTCCAGCACCCAAATTGTCGCCAATTTTGTAAACGAACGTTTTATGCCGCTCTAACCACTGGTCAAGCATACGCGCACATAGACACATCATCCACAAGCACATGCGCAAACACCACATACACTATACACACACAAACACGCACAGATATACCACACATAGACAACGTGAAAATACGGTGAATGCCGACACGCCATACACACATCAAATCACACACACACCACACACGCACACATACATCATCATCATCCTCATCACCCTCATACCACATGCACAAACTACACACATCACGAGCAACCGCACACCACAGGCAGCAAATAAGCACCGACACCACACATACGCAAAACATCACAGCACACACCACAGACGCACACCACAGATACGGTAAACACAAAATTTGCGGTAATTTGAGTGATGCTAGATACAGTGTGATGTGCAATGTGCCTGTGGTGTGTGCGTGTGATATATTGCGTATGTGTGGCATATTGTATATATTTATATTATACATATACATATAGCCGCATCAGCTCAGTGGTAGAGCCCCCACTTCGCATGAGGGGAGACCTGGGTTCGATTCCCGGCTGCTTCCCACCATACCACTGACAGCCCAGCTAGCGGGTGGTACTTAACAACGAGCTAAAACAGCCAAAGGGATGGCTGCTGCTCGGCGTGCGATTGCCTCAGTTACATCGAGACATCGCACTGAAGGCCCGAGCGGTAAGAGTAAGGAAAATAAGAACAAGAATATATATATATATATATATATATATATATACATCACGCACGCAACTGCGTCCAAACACCACACACGCTTGGCAAGACAACGCGACCTAAAAAAACGAATCAGGAGGGCGTTAGTGTCATACCAAAACTGTTTATGGCACACAGCTCAGCCTTAAGGCGGGGTTTGTCGATGCCTTTGCACTGTGCACATCTGACCGTGCAGGTTGCTTCTGCGCACGAACACGTTCCCTGCCAACACACTGTCTCAACGCTTTCGTCGATATTCGATCGTTTCGATCGATCCACATGGGTGATCAACGCCTGTCCGATCACATCTAAAAATCTGAAGTTTATCAATACAGAAAAGAACTTTTGCTACTGATGTGAAATCGATGTCTCATCAGTGATTTTAAGAAGTTCACTCTCTTACAATCATTCGAACAGCGGGAAATATGATAAGCGCAAACATTTTTGAACACAGCTCGCGTTCTTATGTACCCTGAAATCCTGTAAGCTTTCAATAAACAAGGCGCAAGCCTTAAATTCCCTACTAATGTCTCGGTTCCGTTATATTACCACAAGGATCACTGGCATTCTTGATCAAGCCAAAAGCATTATAAAGGGCACTCCGGCGGTCGAACTTTTTGAGAAGGGATTCTGTCAAACATACTATCTCTGAAAGAATTCTTTTATTCTAATTTAAAACTCCTCTCGACGAGCGGTTTCTGACACGAAGTGGGCCATCATATTGTTAGTGCTGATCGCAAGATACACAACTGAGGGGGATGTGTGCACGGGGAGGCCGTCATTTTCCTTCATATCGAACGTTTGCTCGTGGCCCAACATTTGACCAGTACTTTAGAAATTTAATAGCCAACACCATTCAACAGTTAGCAAACGCAGCCCCATGTAACAGTTCATTCATTTTTGATGTCATCTTTTTTAAAATGAGTATTGATTTTGAAAAGCGTATATGGAACTTACCAAACTAAATGTTTTAAAAATTTCAGCATTGCACGGTATAAGAAATAATTCACTTGTTCTGCTGATCTACATAAACTCCGGCAGCTATCAAAGCAGTTATCGTCTGGACCGCCGCCATGAAAGTAAAAGCATTCAGTATGCGAGAGGACAGTTTACAGCGAAATACGCAAGTGCGTTTATCTCATGCAGGTAAATTGGTGGCTTTATTTGGTTGCATGACTTTGTTTAGTGGAACACAATAAAAAATGGTTAGGTGATAGTTGCATACCAGGATTGCGCAAATGTATAACAAATCAGAATTCTATGCGATTTTCTCAGCAATTTTAATGAATGAAAGAAAACCGTGAAGAAAATTGCACAGGAGGAGAGAACAAACCCATTTTTTAGCAGTTCGTTCAGTCTTTTTTACACGATTTTCAACATAACAGTAGATTTCATCCTGATGCACTCGAAATACGCAACAAGTGAAGTGAAAAACGTTATCTTAATTCTTGCGAACAATATATGATTACTTCTTAGGCTTACCAGCTCTACGATAGTCCTTCATATCTCACAGTGATCTTTGGCAACTCACAAATTGCATTTTTCCGTACACCTTGGTGAACTTTTCCATTTACGAGAAATTTTGGAATATCCTGAACGAACTTGCCAAAAATGGGTCGACTTCTGCTGTTTCATTTGTTTGCGTTATTTCCCTCATTCGCAAAAGTTCTCAAAGAAATCGCTTGAACTTTAGGCGTCCTTGCAGTTTTGTCCCTCTGATTACATTGCTTTTTCAAACCAGTTTCTGTCTCCTCTCGATTACGGAAACTGCTGTAGGTCATATAAAATTTGGATTTTTGTAGTTGATGTGGTAAGTTGCTCTGTCATGCATGCAAAATTTGCTTATTTTTGTGGCGGCTGATCCAGACATTTACAACTGCAGGAGTATATTCTATAAAGTAAATACAATAAATGGTCTATCCCATACATATAACAACAACTCCCTCTCTCCTCCTGACCGCCACAACATCGGCTGACAGTGATCGCATAAGAACTCTGGTGAATTTAGGGCGAAATTTCTTTGGAAATTGCAGATTGAGTTGTGCATATATAATGTGCAAGCGAATGAAAACATGCAATGAATATTTCGCAGAGGTTCGATATTTCAATGCAGCAGCCCAGCTTCAATCGCCGCTTATGCTGACAAATGTTTGCGCATTTCAATGGCTGAAACTAATTTAAAGTTCCCCCAAAACGTTGTACCACTACAAAACTCCGATTGCGCTTCAAGGTCCTTAAACATCTGCCTCTTTAATTACTTCAATATCTGGGTGTTATTCCAATCTATTATACACTGATAGATCATACTATGGGAAAACTCTGAATTCTCGAACCCTACACATAGAAACAACCAAAGCATGTTTTTCACGCATACATCTGGTCGGTTTTCCCTACGGAATGATCGCCACTTAAAATTCGGACATCACAAGATGACAGGGCATGCTAAATGAAAGTAACCACCATATTGAAAAGCATCATCGGTTTCCTGTTGCTGCGTAAACTGAATGGCGAATTCCGGCAGACCGTACGAAGCGTTTTAATTTGTGCAACTGAAATTCTCCTCAGAAATTACATATAAAATGGCGGCTACCTGTCGGTCTCGCGATAGGACCTCTTTGACATGCTTTATGCAAGTTTGTTTGGACATACAGTTCTACTGATTGACTGTTATGATAGACATGGTCAAGCAAAGCTAAATTTGAAAAAAAAACTGACCAAATGAGGCATGCCTGGCAGTAATGGCAACTGGAGCAAGTCGATCGGGTTGATAGCGGTTACGCGGTTCTATCGAGCCGAGTTCATAGCACAAATCCACTTTAGCCTTTAGCTGAAGTGAGTTTCATTCAATTTCATTCTCCACATATTGAAACGACAGATAAACCGCGAAAGAAATCACGACGTACAGAAATGAGGATAGGTGTAGGGGCAACGCGAGCACTGTGAGCTCTTATATCTAGGAGGGGCAGAATCTGAGGAAGAGATTATTTTGCGAATTGGAATGAAGTCAACGGTTAAACTATTGACTGTTCTCTATAATATTTTCTTTTCCACTGTCACCTCTACGCGTAGTATCCCCTCCCCTTTCTTCTCTCCGTCTCACCCGACGAGAAATGTCGCGGAATCAAGAACTCAAAAATATGAAATTGTTTTCGACTTGCACAAAAAGTCGAGCAAAACCCAATGTTTGAAGCATTCTTCGTTTTTCATGCACTTCAGCACAACTCAATTTTGTGAAGTATTGCCTTCCAACTCTCAAATCTCCAGCCAACTCCAACGACTAAATAAGCAATCGATGAGCAAAATCGCAATGATAACATACAATATAATAAAAATCTGTAGAGGAACCAAACACTCACATTAGCGAGCACAAAATGCGCTGCATAGCTACTGACCACTACAGGACTCGCTAGTCGAACACCTTTGGACGTCGAATTCTGTAAAAGACGGCGGTTATTCCTTTCTTTACTGATTATACTATCAAAAAGTGCACACATATCAGAAGTTTATAGAGGCGGTTGGAAGACTTCATTTACCAGCCGAAAGTGCTAGGGAATGAACAAAAACTGTAATTGCTCAGTGTCAGTTAAGCCGACTTGAAACCGAAAGCAAACAGTGATAGAAGGAAACATTTAAAAATTTCTAATCTTGAAGTCTTCGGCTTCGAAATGCCAATAATGCTTAATTGCGCCAATCAAGAACTTGTGCAAACGCCGCCCAAGTCAAGGAAGCGATTGGCACTCGTTGGGATTTTCTGAGATAACTTGTCATAATGAAACTTTTAAATTTCATAGTACTGTCGGGGAACGTTAAAAGTTTTTAGTAACAAAGGAAAAAAATTGCAAATGAAAATCGCATAATAACACGAAAGTTGTATACAGGCAAAATTCGGAAATGACTCGGCGTAGTGGTGAACCCGGTAAAGAGACCATGCGTTATTTCTAATGAATCGATCATCGCCGTTTCCATTCTGCAATACAGTTCCATTTGCATATTCACAACGATAACGTTCATGACGTTAGGCATTCATGTCGTAGTGCCCCAAATCAATTAAACCAACAGCTTATGTAGCACCTTTTTTTACTATATCATTGGTTCAATCGGTGAACTCGAGAACCACTTACACTTTTTCTCACCAGTCGAAACGCTTGACGCTGAACATGTGCAGCGTAATGATAGATCTTCTATGACAGGAATGGGTTTTGGCAAACTCTGAAAATTGCCAAAGTCTATAAAATCGCGTCGAAACAACTCTTGAACGTTTTACGGGGCACCACAGCAAGCAGCAGCAAAAATCCATTGTTGACTGCAAAGCAATGAAACATATAAAATCTTCCGAAAGATGCTTTCAAAGTCAGATTAATCTGTAATTTTTAAGCGTCGTAAGATTTCGCTGATATCACAGACCTTAATGCATGCAATATTACCTGAGACAAACTTCCTGACGTAGGGCACCCGCACTGGCTTTATGTTGCACCACACTAATAGTGACGGGGTAGTAGTCTTCTAGGTCAAGTTCCCTACGTAATCGTTGTCGTTTCGCAGCCAGAAGCCTTAGGCCGACTCGTATTTTTGAATGCCCTTCCGTTATGAGAGTGAGATTACGAACTGATGTGGGCAACTAAAACGAACGAAAAATGTGAGTGATTATGAGTTTCCTACTCTAAACGACTGGAATATTATGATGTGGTCTACAACTGGAGATTCAAAATTTTAAGATTACACTTATAGAACATTCGATATGGCAAATGCTAGTGCGATAAAAGGATAAAAGAAGGCGCAAAGAAGCAGACAGAGGAAATGTCAGTGCAGTTTGCGTGTCCCTCTGCTACGTAGTCACACAAATATTCATTAATCTGACCAAAACCTTGAGATAAAGAGACAAAAAACATTTATGTGATGAGTGTCCATATAATTGCTGTGCCAATGACGCTTGCAGGGAAAGCTTTGCAAACTTGAGCGAAAACAAAGGATGAGGTGCACCTCTGACTTACGAACAGCATCTCTTCCCCGTTTTGCGGCATTCCTGTGAGAACACTAACCAACAAAACCATGAAATGAACACAAGCGAAGCCAGGCATCTCGCAGACATTTTATGCACAGGTTTGGCTCAGTATTTAAATGGACAAATTTTAACTCTAAGTGACTAAAGAAATACAGTGGTAACCAACTGAGATAACAATGCGATCGCCAATAACTGCTTGGCAAGTGATGATTTTGAAGTAATGAGAAAAGTTGCTCACATAAAAGAGTATTGCCGTATCGGATACATTATAGGTACTCGTCTTACAAGTCGAACATTGCACAGTTACGATCTGTGGCTCATTTGCGACGGGGCTCCTCTTGCAACTACGATATTCATAGAGAGCGCGATTGGCAAAGTACGTTTCCTGAAATTTCGCTTTAGATTCCCTCAGTGAAATGCAGCATTTCATTAAAGATCCATATTTATTTCCACTGAAAAGCAGGCGAGTTGCAACACTATAAACGGACTAGAAGATAGCAGCCAAAACTTGTCATTCGCGGTATCCTCTGTACTTATCCAACATAACAGCTGGCTTGTAATTGCTGTAATAAAAACGTTGTGAACAACACTGTTAATGTGGAATCCTACGATCAGCTAATTTTCGATCCCGAAATTTCAGCTCGCCAAAACAAGAGCTAAATTTTACGGGAGGAGTTGAAAAGTCGAGCGCAATTATTCGAAAAGCGATACTCCGTCTAAGGTGAGCAGGAGAAGGGGAGCAATTTATTCGTGTATTCCTACTTCCAGGAAAGAAATCGGATCTGATGGAAGGGGGGGGGGGGGGAAGGAAATTTGCA
>JPKZ01001707.1:185637-204927 GCA_000803305.1 Toxocara canis
TGCTGGTTTTCCTGAGATTCCCATTCTTCATCTAGGGACCCACGTTTCGTTTTGTTACTAATGCACAATGTGGCATTCAATTTCTACACCGCACGATTCCAATTTTCAGACCAGTCGACCGAAACTGAGGAAGACTGTTACTCTGACTGATCTTTTTTCTAGCACATTTAGTGGTATCATAACCCGGTCAGAAATTAACGAGTCACGCTAAAATTTTGCATAGAAGACCACGTAAGGATGCGTACACTATGTCTGGAAAATATTTAGAGTCAGCTTTTTGCGTCCCAAGGAAAAACTATCCGATGATCACACGCGTAAAACCATCCGCAGTAGACGCATACACTTAGCCCGGCAGCTTCAATTTAACAACCAAGGAAACTGCTGAGACGAAATTTCGCCGACATTATCTACGCCATCGCCAGAGTGTCCAAACAAAATTTTATATCGATATGGAAATTTCCGGATGAGAGCTGCAGTGGTGAACAATATTTAAAGCAAAAACATGATGCTCACAAAACGCGTGTTCGTGAGGGCATGAATCTCATTAAAGAGGTGTTTAGCTGTGTATGTCATAATGATTATGGGATCGCTTTTCATCGTAGTCTGTCATTCGCTTTCCTTCTTCGCGTACACGTCACTCACAAGATGTTTTCAAAACTTGAAGCGTATTGAAGGACTGGTACCGCGCTCATACTTCGTTCTGCCTTTTTTGTCGTCAGTTTTTTCGTCGAGCCCCCCCCCCCCCTGTCGCTCCTTTCCCACCGTCTAGGCGTTTTCATTGGCTTTTAAAGTGCTGTTCATTTCGCAGTTTTACTTGCGCCGCAACTCTATATAATTGAGTTTTACAGTTGCCATGCCACTTTCACACATGACCCTATTGGTTGCCCGTTCGATCTCATACGACTTGAACCCACTGGTCATACGCCGTCCGACAGCGTTCACTCTTACCCGCTCCCCTCGCTTCCTCCCCCTGCCACCCCTCCTCCTTCCCCGCACCATGTCTCCCTCCTCTGTTTCCTTCTCCCTCGCCGTCCCTATCAAACTAGGCCCTGATACTTTTCGTCAAAGTCCCCTTCAGAACCTAGGCTATTCCATAATGAAGTTCGTCTCACCCATTACTTTCGCCTTAATAAGACGTAAAGCGATTTACCTCGGAAAGTGCAAACATTCTTTCGTCAATAGCAGAGAGCGTGGCAAGTCCATTGGGCGCACCAAACAGAGAAACATCGATCGTTTCACCTGGAGCTATCGTAGATTTCGACACCGACATTGAATACTGAAAAAAAGACCTAAAATAACCCTCTGGCATTTGCGAACGCTGAATAGTAAAAAGTCACCATTGGAATGTTCCAGTTTCGATCGTTTCGATGCCGCCGAAATGTTTGGTTTTAAAATATCTAATTTTGAAAATTTTTGGAAACCCAACGTTTCAGTTAACGTCGAGGGTTTCACAGCGCATTCACTACTCTTTATGAACGTCGAACAAGTGAGAATGCGAACTCTAGGATACTGGCCACATGTATGCATTCATAACTTCCACTCATCAGATGAGTCAATTTTACAAGCTGCCGGAAAATAATGAAAATTCATAGTTTAGTCGATCTAATCGCTCGTACAAATTTTCCGACTAAAGAATCGTTTTTCAGCAAACCGAACGGCAAAAAAAGGGAAATTCGACCGATCAGGAGAGATACGTGTAAATGTTTTCGCACGTTGAAGTTGCCATGACGTCCACTATGGGAGATGAATCACTTTGGAGTGGATATTGATGGTGTAAGTTGTTAACTTCCATGACTATATCTCCTTATTTGAACCACCGGACAAACATAGAAACATACTATGTAAACGCGCATAACAAGATGTCTTTTCAGAAAAAGCTTTCTCTTCTCACCGTTCCCTAGAGACGTGCCGTTCTGAGTACACTCTTGAATCGTTCGATGACTCAAAATTAATAGTGTACTTAATCTTGGTCTTTCGAATATTAATGAATAATTTAAAATATATTGTTCTTTAATCCTGTCATAATGAAAGAGAGAATATATCGATCCTGAAGGTCTGACAGCGCAGAAAAGTTCCCGAATTTTTAAGAAAAATGGAACAGACTTTAGAACGGAGAAATCTTAAGAATAACTGCATGGGCTCAGCATTTTCTATGAATTATAAGTGAAAGGTAGAACATGTCCCTTTGAAACGACTACACGTGCCCAGGCCAAAAAAAAAAATTGTGAAAGAATCATGAATGTGTTGTGACCAACCGGGCATCGACGTTCAACGAAAAATAGTAGCATGTCGGTCCGCACATCCTCATCAATACTGAATACGTAGAGTAAGCATTGTCGAACCATATGCGCAGTCAGTTCGAAGCTTATAAGACCGTCATCCCGTGCTCGACCAGCCATCGCTATTGATACTCCATTGCACACCACCTGCCAATCCACAGCAATGCATCAAAAAAGGACACTGGGCTGGCCAACAGTGCCAATTAGTAAGAAAGGTGCTCATTATTGAAAAAAAAAGGATGAGTAGCCAATAAGTAGATAATAAGGCGTCTATTAATCATATTTTGTTTGTTCACCTAAAACCGCAAAAAACAAGTCTGAGAATTGTAAGGGAGGAGGTGTTGGTGAGGTTTGGCCAAAAAAAGTCCGGTTTTTGGTAAATACAAGATTGGTAGTTGTAAGATGGGAGAAAAATTACTAGGTAGTTGAGCTTCGAAGCGCTCTCGGCGGGCACATATGCACGGAATTTGTCGCCGACCATGAATGTGGCCGATCTAGGAAGATTCACGGAAATCCAGTTGAAATTGAAGGCCGCTGAGCCGTCAAAAGATGGCAAAATGAGCATGACTCGACGTGAATAGCGCGATGCGATCTTCCGACGTGCCTAAAAGTTGGTAATGTCCTGAACGATGAACGACCTGAGGGGGGATGTCCTGAATGATAAAAGTCCTTAATGAGGAGTAAAAATCAAATTTTCATACTGTGGTTCTCCTGAACCATGTTGTTATCGCTGATTATCGCACTCGGAGGAGTAAAATATGCAAACGTCACGATATGAAAGAGAGTAACAGCTGTCGGCCAATCGGCACAACGGATAAGTGGATAGGTGCGATTGGCGGGGGGTGCAAAATACAACAATTTTTGGGAAATCATAAGAAGCAATAAAGGAAGAAAAAACTATTTAAATGCTTATTTGATTCAGAGAAATGATTCAAATGATTCAGAAATGATTCAGAGAAAAAAGGAACTCCGTATTTTCCATCATTTTTCTCTGCATTATACTGTAGAAAAGCAGCGAAAAGCTACCAAAAAAATTAATCAGGGATCGAAAAAGGAAATTAACAAACCACGACAACGATGCCGCATGCTCTTGATGAGTCACATATACGAGCAGCGAATATATAGTTATTGTTTACCATGCATACCAATGTTACTGTGTGACGCTATGAGCACTTTTAAATCAAATATTTACTTAACGGAATTTAGAAAATGTGTGCCAAATGAAGCGCGAAACTGAAAAACAACTTAATTGCAAACCTGAATTATCAGCGCGCGGCAGGCGATGCTGCTGTTGAGCGATAATGCGAATACACTCCCGACAGTACCTTCGGATAACACCGGTGTTCTTGTCCTCTTGCGCTCTGTGCACACGCAGGTAGTTTCAATAGCCAAATTTATATTCTCACTTTGGATTTGGCCATGGGATGCTCTTGCCTAAAGTAATTCATTGAAGAGATGTATAGAACGCTTTTGCTCTTTGCAACTGTCATTAACGAACTTATGGTCGATTAAAAAATGCTCATCTGTATGCGTTACGATGGGACCTAGGCCAGTAAATTAATTAGGTGCTTTTGTTTTACCCGCTTTGACAAATTTTGCATTGCCAATATGCATTAACTAGTCGTAATGACAGTTGCAATCAAGCCCACGAGCTAAATACATGTTCAACAGACTGACTGCGCGGACCGTCCTCCTAGATTATTTGAGATCTTCCACATTCTTGCTGAATATATAGTTATTGTTTACCATGCATACCAATGTTACTGTGTGACGCTATGAGCACTTTTAAACGAGTTCAATGCACTATTTAAATAATTTGAAACTATTCAAATATTTACTTAGCGGAATTTAGAAAATGTGTGCCAAATGAAGCGCGAAACTGAAAAACAACTTAATTGCAAACCTGAATTATCAGCGCGCGGCAGGCGATGCTGCTGTTGAGCGATAATGCGAATACACTCCCGACAGTACCTTCGGATAACACCGGTGTTCTTGTCCTCTTGCGCTCTGTGCACACGCAGGTAGTTTCAATAGCCAAATTTATATTCTCACTTTGGATTTGGCCATGGGATGCTCTTGCCTAAAGTAATTCATTGAAGAGATGTATAGAACGCTTTTGCTCTTTGCAACTGTCATTAACGAACTTATGGTCGATTAAAAAATGCTCATCTGTATGCGTTACGATGGGACCTAGGCCAGTAAATTAATTAGGTGCTTTTGTTTTACCCGCTTTGACAAATTTTGCATTGCCAATATGCATTAACTAGTCGTAATGACAGTTGCAATCAAGCCCACGAGCTAAATACATGTTCAACAGACTGACTGCGCGGACCGTCCTCCTAGATTATTTGAGATCTTCCACATTCTTGCTGAGCTCGTTTTTGTTTCAGAACACATATCAGTGTTATGAAATTTGATAATGCAGCATGCGTATCTCTTTGCATCACTCTTCTGTGTTATTTTCATTTTTATCAACCCGACCATTATACTGAACAGCTCGGCACAGCAGAGTGGTAGAATTATGCAAGTTCAACGAAACCAGCAAAGACCAAAATGAGTGCACAAAATAATAGTTCCAAGATACTAAAATGTGAGACAAGGAGCGCAAAAAAATCGATAATTACCAAAGCGAGAATCCAGTTCTCCTTGGAGGAATCCGCATAAGCGGAGCAAATTTTATGAGAAAGACACTAAGTTGTAATGGAAAAGACGACAGATAAAAATTCTTCTAAACGAACTAGCGCAACCTGCTTTGAATGCTATTTCATCTTGTGTGCTAATGTCTTTCATGGCGCAAAAAGACAGCAATGCCCAACTCTGCACAACTCTGAAACGTTACTGGTATCATTTTGTTATGAAAATGTAACGCTATCATCTGAATGAAAAGTTCATGGTATGTACGTGACCATTGTGCGGTTTTTGCTGAAAACAGCCTGGAAAAGCGAATTTTGCTGCTTTACTGTTTGTCACGATCAAAAACATGTGAAATATGCATCCCTTACCCCGCAACTCGGACAGCTTTGTTATATTATATCTTCTTCACATTAGGCCTCATCGACGGCTCACCAAATAGACAAGGACAAAGCATGCGAGTCAAGTTTAATTCGATTTCCTTTATGAAGGGTTCACATCCGTTCATTTGTATGCCTTCTGCATGCTTCACATTCACCTTCACATATTTAACATGTTCGCATGTCTGATCTTCTCTTTCTGTTCATGCATTTGTTTCTTTAGCCATTCCAGCTGCAATTTCTGCGTTAATTACTCGTTGGTTCGCTGTAATTACTTGTTTTATGTTGCCTGCTTTCGTTATCACGGCGAATACGAAATATCGACATAGGACGTAAATCGCAAATGTGTAATTTTGCACAGCATGATAAAGTAGTGCTCAGTGGTTTTCTGTAAGTCTTAAAATATACTAATATTCATCACTTTCAAATTTGAAAGAGAACGGAGCACAACAGATTAGAAGGTTCGAAAGGAAAGCACACTGCTGTAGTACGGTTATTTTCATTCATTGGAATTACGAAATAGTAGAGGATAGCTGAACAATTCTACTGCTGTCCTAAAACAAGGGCTTGCTTTTCATTTTACCTCAAAGGGCGACCCGAGGGGAGAGGGGGGCCTTCCAAACGTCCACTACTATCACTTTAGCTACTTCGCTTATTTCAGACGAATGCAACGGACTTATGAGTGAGGAAGTATTATTGCGAACTAACAGTCGCAGTCCCTTTTCAGCATCCGGACTCATGCTTGTGGGGTGAATTCATTTATCTTTGTGGATTTCTGGAATCATTTAGCCCTATGCTGTTCTGTTCTTCCTTGCCATTTTCAATTCTCGGAGGCGAATTCCATATTTAACCCTCCTTCCTCTCCCTACGGTCTTTTCTATACCGGTGCATTAATTGCACTGGTCTCGTCAGCCGTGTGGTGCAAGAATAAAGTTGAAGGTTGAAAGGGAATATGGAGTTACTCGCATTTAAACATATATCCACTTCAAAACTGAATTTTTCCTCCACAGGGGCGTTTGCAACACACTTTTCGTTCGCATCAATTCTTTTCGAACTTGCCGTAATCGACTTCTGATTCAATGTTCATAACAACGAGATTCTCGCTCTATGGTTTCATGATGTTTTCGAAAGTGTGGAAATGGAATTGTGTGTGGAAGAAAAATATCAGATAACCCGACATGAGCATCTAGTACTTTTCACCGAAATGTTCCTCAGTTTGGAATGAGAATATGCCTAACTTTTTTTAAAAACATTCTTGAAATTTTTTAGAAATTAAAAACGAGGTAGAGCATTTGCAACGAGACGTCACATAAAATGACAGGGTAGTCATTATCCGCTCCTGCAAACCTCGACGACATTTTCTCCCCTTCATTTCTCGCTGTAATATAGCTGCATCTCTCGCGAAAAAAGAAATTCCATTCAAATTCCATTCAGAAACATTCATTTCGGCGAAAAAAATTCACACTATTTTCCAGCATCTGCGCAATGTGCATCGTTCATCCGCACCTTCAATTGGGTAGAGGTAGAGGAAAGACCCTCCATATGCATTATTTACTGTAGTATAAATGCCACGCTGTAATATGGTACGGATTAAAAAAATACGTATTTTTGCGTGATGTTGTCGCATGAATTTTGGCATGAATAACACGTTGCATTTTTCTCAAGAACAAAGTATCGGTAAAATCAGGTGAATCATACTTTTCTAGGCGCTAAATCGGCGCGAATAATGTGGCGACCATTCTGCAGTCAGGGACATCGTCATCCAAAAATTCGAAAAACTATACGCTGACAGATCTCTGTATGTGTAAGTCAACACAGACATGTTTACGCCGAACCATCCCACCTTATAAATGCCCTTCTTACCGTGCCACACTAATAGCAATAATACTGAAAAGAGCTAGAACGCTACCGCCCGAAAACATTTCTTACTGCCAACAACAGCACTGACAAGGGAATACAAAACGTACCAGTATAAGGATGGGTTGCGCAGAATTGCTTTTGAATCCTGGTCGAAGTGGGATGAGTTCAAATCCGGGCAAGTGCGTATCGGCGTCTGCTCTACCTTCTACACGGCTCCCGGCACCCCACTCACGCACCTCTGCACTTACCGTGAACGCTCGATCCTCACCAGATTCCAAACAAGCGCTCACGTTCACTCGTTCCGACCAGTAGCCATTCACGAGCTAAAAGCGAACGATCTTACATTTCGAATCAACATCAACTAGTGAACAGAAATATCGTGTGCAGTTACCCATGCAAAGACATGGGGATGTGCTTGTGATGTCGGCTTCTACAATGGACCACATTCAGTGCATAAGAAACTTGGTAACATGATAAGGCCGTTTTTCCAGGGGAAGCGAAGAGAATTCGGATTCGACTCCTTTCTCATCCCATCCCCCCACCACCCACCTCCTCGCTACACATCTGCTAATGCTTCTGCTCTATACTCTGACATTTCTGATTAAATAAATCGAACCGACTCTGTGGGCTCGATTCATCACGTTTGTGGGCAATTGCAATCGACTGTGGCTTCCTCTAAAATCTTTTCAAAAAAAAAAAACACGCTTGTCTAATAGTTTCTCTAGATATCGATCGAAGCATTTCTTGCGACATTGCGTATAACGCAAATTGAAGAGATGATGACGCCCAAAGAATTGCATGGCATCTAGGCGCTCTGAGCATAAACAATAGGCCTGAAAACTCCATGCGGACGTTCTCCAGATTGGATTTATCCGTAAAGGAATTGTATTGTACTCAGGGATAACGATAGAATCGGAGTAAATAAAGGAAGATGGTCATGGAATAATCCTAGAGATTATTGCAGCACTACATTAAAACCATCGCTTTCATAACTAACAAACCGTTTCTTTTTCTCCTCGTCCAATTGGAACAAGAACACCGCAACGAGATTTCGAACATGAATAATGCTCATTTGTGCTCTAACAATTCCAATACACTAAACATACGGCGAGACTGCAGTTCAAGTGCCACACATTATACATACTGAACCATATTTTCTATAATTTCCCGGCCGTCTGTATAACAGCAGAGCTGAAAAGAGGATTGCTCTGATCTTTTGCCCCTAAATAGGGCCACTACTGTCTCACATGTTCACCGCCGTTTCGACTTTACGCCGCATTCACCACGATCGAAAATATTGCAAAGGGGGTCATAACGAGTGTTCAGTTTTTGTTAATCGCGGATGCCAGACATTGCGCGACATGTTTAGACGTTTACAGTAGGCACTCGCTAAGCGTTCCGAAACATCATTTGCTGCGTTCGTAAATGCGAATGCTTCATGCATGCATGGCATGTTGGACGCCTTCAGCAAATTTGAACGGCACGAATGAGATTTCGTTGTTGGCTACGCATGAGTCCTTTTTAGCTATTTATGTTCTTGGTGGGAAATGGATCATCACTGTTTGCTCTCATTGACAAAAAAACGAATAGGAAAATGTTTCTTGCAGTAGCTTCTGAAGCATCAAAGCCAGCCGTATCGACGAGTTCGCTACAATTTGCAGGATAATTGTTTTTACATGCTCATTTTCGAAAGAATTTTTTGAAGGAGGAGTTTCGTTTCGAAGTGGATGAAAGAATAAAATTTAGCAGCAATGAGGGAACAAGGAAAGAACAAGCTCGGGCATTAAGGCGTATGCAACGAATTGCGATGAATAGAAACAACATTCAGCCCACGAAGATCGAACATGTCTCCGGGCGACCGGGAAGTGCGACGAGCCCTTCAGCTATCCACTCACGTCTATTTCTACTCGAATGTATGGTTAAAAATTGCTTTGGAGCACTCAATATTGTTTTTGCTAAATGAGTTCAAAATTATGTCCTGTCGACGCAAAAAAAAATTGCTCATGTTGCTCGGCGCTGAAAAAAATTTTTCGTCAAAAAAGTATTCGATTTTCAGCGGTGCTGCCCCTAGCCTATTTTTTATCGATTTTTTTCTTTAGAAGTTTCAACAATTTCAGCTTTTTGTTGCATTCGACCGAATTCGATCCATGCGAAAGCGATCTACGTTCGATATTATTTTGAACAAACTTTAGTTTGATTGTTTTGTTTACATGGCAGGATATGCAAAACCTTTAGCTGCACTCTGCCTATTTATTTTGCTGCTAATGCAAATAAGACCATGAAAGGTTTCTTGCGAATCGTTTTTGAACACTTTTGAAGTGATCATAATTTTTATTCTTTATGAGGATATCACTGCAACAAAAGAACTTACGCGGAAATGAATTGCAAATTCAATATCTGAAGGCATAAATGGACGATGAGCGCTCTAATGAAGCGATGTGTTATACTAAAATTAGACGCTGTTATGCATACGTTCATTTCAAAATAGTGATTTTGTATGGTGTGAGAGTTATTATTAACGATGTATTGGTGAAAAAAAAAACAAAATTCTTTTGTGCTAATGGAGTAGTTGATGGTGTCTTTGAGTTTCAGCAGCGTATACTAGGTATCCTACAAGCCATTGATGCATGCCTACACAATAAAAAAGACTCCATTTGCAAATCTCATCGCTGAAAGCACTAGGTCGCCCTTGTCAACAGATCGAGAAGATAGAAAAATTCAGGATAGAATTCCGGTAAAACGAGGCTCTTCGGGATGGCAAATAAATAACGCACTTTGTTCTATGGCAATTTCTAAGCCGTTGCAAAATAACAAATGATTTGCTGCTATCAATAATTTAAAAATCAGGCGGTTCTACGCAATGCAAAATTTAAAGTAGTTTTGAAGCATCCTATCCTTATCTAGTCAAATCTCTTTTTTCCAAACTATTCACATCGGCCGTAGTTTTAAAACGTTCCCTTCACACAAATGGATCGAGATGAGATCTCCTGGCTTTAAATTTCTCAGACAACGCAATTACCATACAAACCGTTTCGACAAACGTAGATCACTGCGGAAGAAAAATATGTGTTACACTTTCGTGGGATTCACGATGAGTTACAAAGCGATATTTCGGTGCTCGCATTTGGTGTATGAGTTTAAAATTTCTGAGAAATCTCATGACCGCTCTCCACAACGGTCAAAAATGTTGTATATAAAACCGGAAGTATTCACTTACAAACTAGCGTTTTGCATAATAATGAGCAAATCTTTTCTTTATTTTTAGCGATATCAGCCTTAGAGAATTGGGAACTAAGTAAAATAAGGAAAAATTCCAGAATCTCTTCAATAAAACATGCAGAGTCTCTTCGACGCCTGATACTTTCTTTTTCGTAAACCCTCATGCACAGCAATAACATTTGCGACAATATGTGGACAGCTTTTGTTGAAAAGATAAAATGGAATTTATCAATAACTGAGCAAACTACTAGATGTGGAATCACGTGCGTGACCTGCGCTATACAAGATGGTCCACTTAATTGACTCATCTCCGACGAGACATTCTTCGTATTGCAAATTTCTCACATTGCAGCAATTTATCACTATGGTTATTGGACAAATTTGGTTCATAAGGAATGTGCTGTCTATATATCATCGTCAAAATAGCACTTCAGCGATGCCTTCGGTAGAAAAAAAGATCATTACTTGCGCGCCAGCTATTTTCTTCACATAAAGTGTCACATAAAGTGCAAACGGATTGCCAGTGTATCAGCGAATACACTGAAATAGTGTTTCGAATCGCAAGGGAGTGCAGTTCGACATTAGAGCGTTGCAGCATACCTGTTTACCAGTGTCTCGCAACGACATTATGGCTCGACGAAAGCGCCGTTCTTCATCGCGCTTGCGAAATAGTTACTTGATTTGTTCGTTCTCAGACGCACGTGTTTCTCCTAATGCTTACTCTCAAGGGGAACAAGGTGTGTGCGACATAAGTGCTCTTAGCCCTAGCCGTCAGAAGCTTCACGAAAAGGGAAAACCGGGATAGAAGTGCGTAATCACGTTCGCATAAAGCAGTGGAGACATGCCCTCTTGACGTTTGAAATGCGTTATTCATAATTTATGCAAACGAACTGAATTGACCGCATAAAACTCGAAGCGACTTGTTAGCTCTCCACTGATCAACGTTTTTGCAGTACAAATGCAATGCGAGGTATTCCACTCTAAGAGTCATTTCAGTTGTATTACACGGCAACATTTGATCACTTAACTTAATTATCATAGTGTCGAACACCATATGCTCAAAGCAATCCACTTTTTTGCTATCAAATATATATCTGTCGTACGGCTGCTGTTCTTTTGTGCTAACAACGTTCGCTTTAGCAGAATTGCGCAGTACTTTTGCAGTAATCGAAGGGAACTGAAGTTGTTCGCGAGGCACTGTTCGTTTCCGCAACGCATAAAAGTTGGCATTCTTTCGTCCTAAAATATGCGATACAGTATGACGTATTCTTTGCGGTGATTCTGTGAGATTGTGTTGCAATTATTGCATTGAAGCATTCGGTTCGACATGAACATTTCCCTTGCGCATTCTAGCAAAAAATAAGCTTTCAGTCATCAAATGAGCACTAAAAGAGTGAATAGAATGCCTCCCTCTGATTGGAAGCATTAAAGCAACAAAAAAGGAAACAATTCTTTTATCGTTGTCATCTTGCTTTGACGCAGTCAACCATTTCTTTGAAACGCCATTTCCCGTTGTTTTCTCTTCGTATGCGACTCGGATGGTTGAACTTTAAAGCGTTGAAATATCAGTTGGTAAAATTATGTGACTCTACTGAATTCAACATGAAATTCTAAATACACTGGTAGCATATTTCAAAAAAAATAATTTTGAAAGTTGAAATGACATGGTAAAATTTCGACAAAACCTCTTTATGGTTTAAACGATTTGATGGAGCAAGCCAAAATTTATAAATGGTTCTAACAATACAACACGAACGACTAGTTTAGTGAATTTGTCACACGTTTGCTTTAGAAAGTGTTTTGCGGTAGCAATGTTGGTAAAATTATGTGACTCTACTGAATTCAACATGAAATTCTAAATACACTGGTAGCATGTTTCAAAAAAATAATTTTGGAAGTTGAAATGACATGGTAAAATTTCGACAAAACCTCTTTATGGTTTAAACGATTTGATGGAGCAAGCCAAAATTTATAAATGGTTCTAACAATACAACACGAACGACTAGTTTAGTGAATTTGTCACACGTTTGCTTTAGAAAGTGTTTTGCGGTAGCAATGCTACAACCCTGAATTTGAATTTCTGAAACAACAATTGACACCTTGCGACTCTGCTTCTAGAGAACGTAAATTCACTTTTTCCTTGCTTTTCTCTTCCTCATCCCCTTTCCTCCTTCCGTTCTTTCTTTCTTTCTTTCTTTCTTTCTTTCTTTCTTTCTTTCTTTCTTTCTCTCTCCCCTTCTCTATCCTTTAGACTCTAAGGAGAAATCAATCGATATGCCAATCACGGCACAAAGTATTTCTAAGCCTAATATGTTAACACCTTCACTCGTGCCCAGTTGAACTCACCGTAACTCGTAAAAAAATTCGCTTCAAACGAATAAAATCAGCTGAAAGAAGTTTACAACACATTTTCATGGAGCGACTTTTCAGAGAGAAATCGATCGATGTGCCAATCACGGCACAAAGTATTTCTGAGGCCTAATATGTAAACACCTTCACTCGTGC
Source organism: Toxocara canis (assembly GCA_000803305.1). Taxonomy (NCBI): domain Eukaryota; kingdom Metazoa; phylum Nematoda; class Chromadorea; order Rhabditida; family Toxocaridae; genus Toxocara; species Toxocara canis. The sequence continues at coordinate 198,512 of JPKZ01001707.1, forward strand.
CCAGTTGAACTCACCGTAATTCGTAAAAAAATTCGCTTCAAACGAATAAAATCAGCTGAAAGAAGTTTACAACACATTTTCATGGAGCGACTTTTCAGTCCCAAAAAGTTTCACAGAGTAACCAAAAACTATCAAATTTGCGCACTCGATGACTCCACCTATCACTATAGGGCTGCAACTGTAACGAAAAGCAGAGTTGTTCACTGGCTCCACGTCCCACATAACTTAAAAAAAAATTCAAATGACGTCTTTATTGGTTGGAAGGCTACGACGTTTTTTGGCTATCAACATATAGTTTATCAGGGTTTTTCAAAGTTTAGAAATTTCCTTCGAGCGTGAATGGATCCGACGAATGAATGGCGAAAATAAAGTGCGGAAAATATTTAACAGAAATTTGTTGTCCCCCCTTTTTATGCGAGATCAACATTTACTTAAAGCTCTTGCCGAGACTTCGCCAACCCTCTAAGGCGAACGTTGTTCCCACATTAGAACAACAGTCAAAAACATCTCCCTGTAGCTTTCCTTTCACGCGATCCTTTTATCTTGTTGTGGTTGGATTAGTTTATTCACCCTGAACCATGTCGAATGATAAACACCTTAAATCCAGAAGGACGAAACGAAAGTAGCTTTTTGAAAGTGTCTGCTAATGGCTGACTTTCTATGTATTCTTCTTCAACAGCTTTATTAGAAATTGGTTTCATTTAGATAAACTGACAAGTAGGTTTCATGAGGCAGATTACGTATAGAAACTACAAACTGATTTCGCTCCAATACAGTATCCGTTTGCCGATGTATTTCGCAAATCCGAATACCTCTTAGTTTCTGTTCAAAATTTTCGCGTACACACCTTACTGATAATAGCTCTCTTAAGAATAATCTCATAAATGCTGTTCAGAAATGACTGTAAAACATAAGATGGGGTCATTAATGAGCACTGCAAACATTACTTGAGGGTAGCCGTACTGTATGACTACTTTTATTCTCGTACACATTACTGGACCACATTTACTTCTCCGAACTCTTTGCCAATTCGGCGTTCATAAAATTGATTTGCACTGTTCAATCCCTTCATAATACCTCTGTGCAAATTCTTTGTTGTATAACATGAATTGTTCCGCACTTTTTGGATAACACAAAGAGGTGCTATTCATAACAACTTGGGGGTTTTACCACGCGGAAGTCACGTGCATGCGATGTTTATGTGCTTAGAAGTTGCTTTGCATTTTTGATGTGTAAGAATGCCGATTAGGCTAAGTGTGGCAGTATCTGTTTTCTACTCCTGAAGAGTGCGATATGGTGAAAAGTAGAGCTAACTTAGAGCTTACAGCTAGCATCACTAGCTTCTGGCAGTGATTTTAGCCCAAATTTTAGCCCTTTGCAAATCCCCCTCTTCAATATTCGTCTTAAATTTCTTCATTCACACCTCGTTTTGCATGTCAAATGTTAGCTATTGTTGCTGCAAAATATAAAAATAAAAAATAACAGCAAACACAACTGCAAAACTTTTCTCGGATTCTCTCAAACGTGATGCAGTTCAACTTTGACTGTTCAAATAATGGACAATCCCAACGTTGCCTGTTCAATATGTGGTTAAGAGTGATTGTTAATACTTTTTAACTGGCAAGTGTTGTTGCAACTTGTAAGATGATTATGCTTTCATTATAGAGACCATTTTTGAGTCATGCGAGGAAAACGCTGTGCGATCACATTCAGCATACGTACCTAGTTTTCCTCAAAAGCCACGCAAACGATAGGCATGAGCTGCTGTTCCCGAATCGTTAAACGAACTCTTGCCTATTTGTTGAACGTGAACGATTCATGTTTTAGAGAATGCGTTTGATAAGTGCTGCGCTAGCTTGTAATTATGCCCTATGGTTTTGCAAACATAACTGGAAGTCAGTAGTGGTGGCAAAATTGGTCTGTGGTGAAAACACTACAGGCACGCTAACATTTGCTGAACATTTCAGTTCGTTCTTCACTTGAAATCCTCAAAAAATTTGAACTTGAAGCCAATATTTGATTGTAAGCGCACAGTGGTACCTTATGAACTGAGACCGTTTATAACCTCGGCACGACGTATTGGCGCACCATTTTTAGATCACCAACTTTAGCAGAAAGACAAGATGATGGAACCAGATTGGGATTAAGATTAAATCAGGTTGTTTGAGACTGAAAATGCGGTAAAATGCTTTTCACTAGAACCATATTAGATTAAAAAAGAATTTAGTGTGCACACTCGTACTGGTAATAAAAAGCACTAACACTTTCGCCAAGTATATGCGGCTTCTTGCTGCTCTGAGTGAATCTAACTAGTTTAAGTAACTCCAAAATTAGAAGCGAAAGAGGGGGACGAGGTTAAGGCGGAGAGGTGTGTTAAATTTGTTGCTCGGAGCCAACGCATTCGTCGCACTTTGTAGCAATACCGGACGGTTTCAGAAAGAAGCAAATTCTCGGTGTATTGAAAGGTGCCATCATCGGCTAACGTTCGCAAACAGTCACACTTAATATCAAAAAAATCATTCACACAGTGTTCCCATTCTCAAATCGTTTTGTCTCAAAAATGTTTCTATCCCAGCTTTCCATTAGAAATGTGAATTCTCTTGAAAAATATTTATCGTTGACTGAACTGTATAAAAGTGCGACTAAATCTCAATAAATTCTTCTCGTTCGTTCATACATTCTGTCTCGTTCGTCAATCTGTTCGGTTCATCGCCCAGCCGACTCTCCAGTTTATCTATATCTTAGCCACATATGAGTTCTTACCGAAAATACTGAATAACTGTGCCATGACCTTGCGAAATTCGCAGTGAGATCCGCAAAATGAATTTATGTGGTTTGGACAAATACAGATAAATCCCTTTGCGTTAACCATTGGTGTTGTATCTTTAGTGCGAATTACGGAAACTTTACAGTGCGAAACTTTGTTGTGAAGCTTCCGGCCAGTGAGGGAAACAGTAGTCCATAATGTCCCGCGATCCCACTTATTCAAATTCCAAGGGAAATACTGCGCTATAGCATAACAGAATTGAAAAAAGCACACTGGTTGCCCTTTGATTGTGCCGAATGGCAACCAGCATACGGTCAATGAACGAATGTCATCAACCAACATATGCCAATGCATCAAACTTGGTCACCTCAACCACTGTGATGAACGACCTCAATCAAGCGTTAACGAGTTTGCTCTAAATGACGATGTTGGAAGTCTAAAACGGTCGGAAAATTCTCAAATGACCTCATGCATGTGTAGCGTGAATGGGTTTCTATAGTCTGGTTTAGGAATCATAGTTAGAAAATTTCTTTCACGCAAATTGCAATAACTTTTCGAGTGAAAGAACAATAGCGGTTTTGCGCTTTCGAATTTCGCACGCCCCCGATCTCGCAGTATCGGCGATCGTTGATTTTGCCGCTTTCAAGAATAGTGTTGACATGATTAGCGGCGAAACAAAGCACGCATGCGAAAATAATTTATTGCGAAAGCAACTCCGAGCATCCATCCGGTATATGTCATGCTATTCTTGTACTTCTTTTCACTAACGCAGTCCACTAATACATTCTAACATCTCACATCTTTCATTCTTCAATTCCACACGCTTTCTTTCAGTGGCAACAAGCGTCACTCATTCGATGCAAATTTTGTTCCAGAGCTCCTTATAAGTTTTCGATGCGATTCAAATCAACCATATCGCAATCATGAAGAGCTCGATTATATTGCAGGCGGTAAATTTTCGGTTTAATGTTACCTAGATCACTAACAAAAATTTTCTTTAGAGCCAATCCGTTTATTTTTCGGTCAATCGTACGCACGCTCAACACTTTCACTCAGTCCACAATCTATTTCTAATCTATTCATTTGACTTAATCTATTATTCATTCAGTTTGTCTTTGAATAATTCATTAGGAACGCTATTAATTCGATTCTAGTGCAATTTTTGATGAAAAATAGGGACGGGGGGATAAACATGGAGATTACTTTAAAACGAGCTAAAAATCTAAGCTTTTTACTTTTTATACGAATGACCATACGTTTATTTAAACAAAATATTCGGCAATGAGCATTAGTCGTGTGAGAAGTTGCACAATGCTTCATCAGCGTTTATTGTCTCTGCGTTCAAATAATGGATGCCAAAAAAGGAAGCTATAGATAGCGTACGCACTGCAAGGATGGTTATGTAAATTTAAATATTTCGAATACACTTGTACGACAAGAAATGAAAGCATGAGAGAGCATGGCTTAAAAAGTTCGCAAAAACACATGATAAAAGTAGTTATAAGCGTGTGATCAAATCACAATTGTTATATGTAGTAATGACAAAGCAAACAAAAAATCATGTTCGCAGCCCGCACAGCGCGTCCCTCGTTAATTTACATAAGAGGTATGTAATATCGACATTTTCCTCTAGATACAGCCCGTTTTTATCGGATAACTCATCTTTTACAGTTCATTGCTCAGCGCGACTTTTAGTATTGAAGTCTTCGCTGCTTTGTTCAAAATTTGCGCGTCTGCTCCTCTCTTTTTATAACACAAATCCATGAATGGAAAACCTAGCAGACTATAAAATAATCCAGAACGCTGAGCAGGCCATATACTGTTCTGAAACCCTTAATTCTACTTGACTATCAACGGCGTTGCAGGCAGTTAAGTAGGGAAACCGTTTAAATCAGCCATCTATGATTGCTTCACATACTGAGTACGAATCAGTGACACTGCTTAATTCACCAGCCTTATCAAATAATATCTTCGTGCTCAAAAGTACGCGTATTGTATGTTCCCCAATGAGTTAATTTCAATACGATTTCTTCTCGAGCTGACGAACGAGTTAGGCTCCTCCTTAATCACATGACATAGACGATCTTTAAGTGGCTATCTATTACCAAAAAACGACACTTTTCTCTCGCTTCTGAATCATAACGTGTAGTGATGACGTAAGCTTCCACTGCAACATTTAGAAGCGGTGAATGTTGAAAGGAAGAAAAGAAAAAGAAGTTCATAGCAATCTCGCTATATCACTGTTCAGTGCTCGCAAAATAAGGGTTCTTTTCCTGTACTGTAATCAATGGATTTGGAATCTCATCGTCTCCCAATAAGTGAAGTACAAAATTAATTGAAAAAATCACCAGTCATGACGGAAGTGAAAATACAGTTTCATTCGCGCAATGCCATAATCCGTAAGTTGATTTTCAGTTAGCAAAATTTATTCACTTTTGATCGTTCGTTTTTAAAGCAACAGGAAGTACGATCTGTGGTATCAGGCGTTTTTATATGGTGAAGCATGACGTTTCTGCAAAGCAGTGTTAGTAGGCCACTTTGGTCCCTGCATCAAAGTGATAGCATCAAAGCATCCTGACCGCAAAACGGTGACAGGCTTTGCTAAAACGGCCGTGTGTCAACGATCGCTGGAGCGCCAATGTCACCACTCGACTTACTATCTACTATGATCCTTTCAAAGCACGATATAACTATGGTTTCAGGGTTCTCAAAAAACAAGGTAAACGCGAGTACTCTTCGCATGTCATCATTTATTAGTCCAACGGTTACCCTGAAAACCTTGAACAGCTGTGAATTCATCGATTTCATCGTCCTCTCCATCGATACAGCTGGCAGTTTTTCCATCTGTCAAGGGTTGAAATGTTTTAAAGCATGTTGCACGGTCTTTCTAAATTTAAAAGAATGTGTGAGCCAAAATAATAGACGAAAATTCGAAAATCCCAATTCACTGTGCTATTTCACGCAAAAAAAAAAATCTGTTCTGTACAGCTGGAACGTTCTTTTACGTCTAAAACACGAAACGGGCTATAGGCAGTAGTGCCACAGCCGGGCATTGACTGCCGATTGGCGACAGTGACATCGCCCAGCACCCAATGTCGATATTTTCATGTTTTGTAGTGACCCAGTTTTGCTAAACAGTTTTAAGATTATACTTGCATTACTATGCTAGGAGGTGCGCGACAATGAAAAATTGCGCGAGCTAAAAACGAGAAAATATTCTCAAAAATTACTCGAGTGGGAATTTGTATATGTTGTCAGTGATTTCCGCTATGAAAATTTGTCCGAAAAGGAATGACAAAAAAATCCCCAGAAAAAAGAGGAAAATCGTAACCAAGCTATCGCTTTAAAAATTCTCTTCGCTTTCAATCATGACTGGATTGAACACCGTTCATTACTCAATAATGTTACGAAGTTTCATTTGATTTTTACATATTTTCATTTTCAACTGTTTCCTTCAAATTTTCTTCCTCAGCACGTCTCATGCTTTGGTTGTTTCGGCTTGATTCAACGCAATTTCGAAGGAACAAAAGAAAAACCAGATATCTTTCATGATACAGTCAAGCGACTTGCTAGTAATCCACTATCCACTGCGCTGAAAGCAACTAGCAGAAGTGTCGCAGGTCTAATGGCGATCACTCCTCCCCCCTCC
>JPKZ01001707.1:207695-220193 GCA_000803305.1 Toxocara canis
AGCTCGCATTTTATAGCCATCATGAGGTTCAGTCGAAGCGCTGCATTATTCACATAGTTCACACCGAAGTACATGGGAGCACATCTATGCTTGAAAAAAAAATTCATGAAGAATTCTTACTTCACATCCATTAGATGTTTGCAGAGATTCTGTAGTGCTGCAACCGGCGCAAACCGCTTTATGCACAATTTATATATTCAAATGTATATGTGAATCACTGCGTGTATGCGTTTATCTGTCTGCATGTGCCGTAGTTTCAACTCGGAAACTAGTGAATTCAAGGCAATAAAGTTTGTTTGGTACAAACTTGGAAGGCTTATTGACAAGTAAATGTGCTAAATTATTTTCATGCACTTTTGTCTTACGGCTCCTCAGGTTGCATTTTACGGCGGTTGGGCGGAAGTGTCTTGTGTGGCTATCGAATGAGTTAAAATGTGAACGCATAATCCGGCATGCTGTAATACTTATGAGCAGTCTATAAAGTCGACTCATCCCATAGATGAAAATACGACAACTCATACTGTGACAGCCTTCCGCCTCGTATTACCACTCTTTACGTTGTTGGTCACATCGCAAAAGAATTTATGCTTCCCATAAAGAATATCTTTGTGGAACGTTTCTTTCATCTTGTTTGACCACAGCGAAAGCAAAAGCTTGTTATGTGCATGTTCATGCGTGATAGATCTGCATGTCCACCTTCCAGATAGCGTTTACTCTCGAAGCGCACAAAGCAACTGCGATAAGATTTGACAGCATATTCTATAGCACTGTGGGATGTTTAAAACGCACTTACATGTGACTGATAAATTCTTAATGAGTTATGTCGCATGCAAAAACGTGGCCATAAATTGGCTTAGTTCAATTTCCTGCCAAGTCTAGCGTTCTTGAAACGAAATTATCGACTGCAGAATATCGCAACAGCAATGCGCATAAAGTAAAGTCCGTGGGGTTAGTTTCTTCATTAAAAATGGGAAATTTTTGAAAAATCAGACAAAGAAATTCCTGAAGAAATGGTGCCATAAGCAAGGGCAATTACCATTGACCATGACAGGCTTCTATAAAAGTCAACTGCTTGATCGCCGGAATATTAGCGCATAGCTAAGCGTTCTACATTCAATTTGCGAACATTATTTCTCCGTCCACTGTGAAAAGTGCATCCCCTCATATCATGCATCTCTTCATTGGCTTTCACTTTGTTTATCTTCCACACGGCATATACATAACAAACAATTTGTGATATTGCTTATGTACATTACTTCTTTGTTCTGACGAATCCATTCAAAGCAGTCACTACTTGTTAAGGAACCGTGCTTGTGTGTATGGAAATAGATCTCCTTGAGTTCTTCAGTCGACTACGATCATTAAGTTGTTGTGTTCACATTATGCACAACTGCGCCAAATTGGACAAGCAAATCATCATACGCAAAACGATTTTATGCCATTCTCATGGGATTATGGTTGCAGTTGCATGATGACTCAGACGATTCGATTGAGCAGAATCGAACTTCGCTTTTCCACGCAAACTCTGGTCACCTAATCAAATGAAGTCCCACAAAATTTCCTATGAGCTGACTGCAGAATAAACAAAAAACACTGATGGCAAGCGCCTAAACAACTTTCCTAACATGTGCACACCCCTCGTCATATTAGTCGATTTCATGCCATCTTCCACTGATGTGTTAGATATGAGAAACCATAGAGCTAAGAATCGATAGCACAGTAGTCATTCGCTCTTAGATTATGGACAATAACGTGAGGTAAGCGCTTCATGCAGGTACTGTACGAGTACGCTGTTCTGAATGGATTTGCATATGGTGGCATCTCCCTTGCCACATATTAGTACTCAGAAGATTAATATAACTATATTAATAAAATTTCTCCGATTTCTTCAATCATCAAGATTTCTCACTTCGAATAAAATTAATTTACCATGCACGAACACTGAAGTGCTTATTTATTTTGCTAAAATGCTTCAGGCATTGAACGCAGAAGACTGATATTGAAGCGATTTCATGCGCTCAGCATCCTCTAAACAAATGCAGTACATTTTGATACTTCAAAATGTAGGAAGAGTTTTTCTTAAGAATGACACTGAATGTCTTTTCTCGTTATCCTGCAAGTTCACACTATACCATCATTTTACTCCGGTCGAGGAATCTGGGAACAGGGGCTCTTTTTTTATTCGCGTTGTAGTTCCGGTTCCAATTCCCTTCTGGAGATTTTAATGAAATGCGCTAAGTACGGTCGAGATTCCGGTTCCTCCCAATTCCAGCCCATGAATCACCATGTCATTTGAAATTCCGATTCTGGTGATGTTAAAATAATATGATTGTCTTTTGTGTATATCGATTTAACTTACCCTCATCGAGGTTGTCTAATTCTCACAATACAATGCGATATCAAATGTTCAGCCCATATGCCACGAGGGAACTGTTTTCATGCGTTCGAAGAAACGTTTTTAATTAGTGGCATATTTAATATGTGGAATAGTAAACTGCACGTACTTACTACTGGATTTCGTCTACTCAAAGAGAACGCTTAAAAAGAAACCTAAAGCACCAAAAAGCAAGGCCGAATGCGGGCCAAGGAGCGTGACAAGCTGTGCGCCTTGATCTCCACCTCAACTCCCTTAATTCATTCAGTTTCGAAAATTCAGATTTCATCTCCTCTGAGCCCTCGTACAAATCTTATGCTAAACATATGCCTTCTTGCAATCCGACGGATTGAAAAAGCATACAGCTTTTTTGTTGCTTTGAAGAAAGCATAATTTCCTTTTCTCTCGAAGTCAGTGAAATGGTTTAAAACTGGAAGTAAGAGATGGTTCTACGCGTAAGTTAAGGCATACATATACATAGACATACGCATACAGAAGCGACCTCACCATAATGCGCTTTAAAAAATGCAAATTCGCTAAAAAAAAAAAAAACGAAACTGTTCCATCCGAGAAACAGCACTGGGAAGGTATATCAGCGAAAACATGCATCATAAAAACACCAAAGCATTGTACGACGTTTGATTGGATAAGCTGTCACAAATCGTGACAGCTTATCCAATCAAAGCTTTCCACCGTTGGACATTTACTTTTCGAGACGTTGTTAAGAAAGATATGACACATAAAAAATGAATTTACACGTGACGAAGGCAAAAATAGCTTCTGAACCATTGTACCTTCTCACATCTCCCTTTGAGAGTGTCGGCAGAGAAAGCACTGATTATAGTGTTCAGCCCATTTCTTTTTTATCGATCCATTATGGGGTTTAATACCATAGAAAACAAATTAAATAGCTTTTTTTTCAACAGATCGACAGCACTGCTGTTAGCGATCATCGTCATCATGAAACGGGATTTTTGCGCAACAAATGTGACTGTAGCAGAGACAAGTGTGCATCATCCCATTTAATCGCTCCATGGATGCCACTTATTTTCACGCGTTACAAAGTTCTGTTTTTTGAAGATATATCATTCCTTAACTGCCTTTATTAATTGCTCTAATAGGACCGCCAAACTACCGCACCTCATCGAATCAACCGACCGCCATCTTGCCGTGTACGGTATATCGTCCATACTATGAGTATGTGCTAAATTGGAGCGTGTTATGAGCAGTTCAATTCGTTATTAGTCCGAAAGGAGCTCTTTACGACAGCGTTAACCAATAGCGCGTGCACGCTGATTAATCGAAAAGCTGAGCCGTTGCTTGAGATTATAGTTGCCGGTCCATTTGCGGCCAAGTGATTGACAATTTCGTGTCAGCACCAAACCATTTATTCATTTTGATTCTAACTATTTTGCGCGTTTCAACCCTACACTCGCTCCACTTCCGCTTTTCGTTCACGCCAGTCTCTGCGAAAGCAGCGAACATCGCATCATACGCTTAGCGCAATATCCGAGCGAAGCTCTGCGTGATGTAGGCACGTTTTTCTTGGCACTGATATGAACTAAGACGCGTGCTCATCAAGCGGGCAATACAGCGCAGCATTGCCAGCCGCATCATTCCAACGAAATGATCAACTGGATAATTAGCGAGCTAACCACAAATATATTACATGCCAATTCGCATTTATGACGGCTAAAGATCGATACCCTCAGGGCTTGTTGAGTCGAAATAGCATGCAGTGTCGTTCTGAGGGCGTTTCCATATAAAGTGCTTTCTTTACAATCACCACTCGATTAGTTTGTTGGTAACGATAATTACTCGGATAGCATTTCAAAGTGCTTTCAGTCGCACATAGATGGAACAAAAAAAAACGTGAACCAGTTTATTACATGAATCCACTGTGGGCTAAATTCAGAAAAATTTGAATTTTGAGGTTGGAAATAGCAATATGCAAGTTTCCAAACGTGTTGTTTAGTCCTTATAAATTTTCGACTAGAGCTTTCACCCTTCATTATGCAAATGTTTTCAGCTGATAGACTCTGGCCGCGCCATTTTTGGGCTCAATCTTCGTAATGCTTTCGATCGCGCTGTAAACGCTAACCGACAATGAAAAATTCTTCGAGCGTGACGTTTAAAATTTGTATTTTCTGTTTCCCACTTCAAATTACTAAATGTGCAGTTCGGCAAAATTTAAAATACATCCGATTGTAATCTCTAACCAAAGCACACGCAATTCGCGCACTTGAACAGCTTTGTAAAACAAAAACGATCGCGCGAGAATTTTACATAGCAGCATAAGTGATGAAGCGTTATATAATAGCGTCAATGTTAGGGTTCCATACATTGTTCGGACGAATGAGTTTCATGTTATTGTTACGAACAATCCTGTAGGTTGTATAGAATCGGCTGGTCAACTGTGAGAATGAATTGTTTCCGTTGTGCACATAGAGCTTTTCCTCGTCTTTGTACTATTGTCAACTTTAGGGTTGTCGGAAAGCAAAGCAGTGAATGAAGACGTTAAATTTGATTCTATTAAATTACTTATTATCATATTGTTTTCCCGAGTCACGATATCCTAACACTGATTAAGGATAAGGACATAACAAACTTCTAGATATTAAAGATATCCACATCCTTCTCCCTTTTATCATATCCTGACCGAAGATATTTTGACGGAAACATAAATAACATGGCGTCTGTTACTAGAAATCTTGCGTTTCTTGCCATTGCTAGTGCGCAAAATATGAGCCATATATGACAAACAAATGCATGCAATAAAGCAGTAATTGCATGAGCGCTACACTGCTATCGCTTCTAAAAGAAGCTATTCTATGAAAGAGAGTAAACTGAAAGAAAAGCGACTCCAATGCTGCATAAAAGATTATTTTAGAGACAAAAGTAACTGCCACGTCAGGTGTACTATTTTCATGATCAGCAATTATCACTTAACGAAATCGCATATCGAATGAGCAATTACTTCGTCATTACTCTTTCATGTTGCACTGTATCTGTGTGATTGCGTGAGCTACGCCCCACTTAGCGCGACACGATTCCCGTGATTCAGAATGACGTGTTACTTCTCTCCTCAGCAGTTTCTAAGGCCTATATGTAATTTGACTAGAAGTGAAAAATCTGGGCTTCAATAAATTTTTCACCTCATCCCACGTTTCATAACCCACCTAAAGACTGTTTTTTAAAGAGAAATCTGTAAAAGTTTTGTGCTTCATACTATACTCTTTTAATTTGCTTGAGCAATTCAATCGTTGCTCTTTGAACGTTTCCGAGGCTTTATTAAATTGAGCTCAACAACCAACTGCGCACCAATGTGTAATTAACGGTTTCTATAAGACATCTGAAGAACGTTTTTGAGAAACGAATTTTTGAATGAAATGATCAAACGAAATTACAATTTTTTAGCGAAACTCCGCAAAAAATTTTTCGTCGATGTGTGCAAGTGCTTTTTTATTCGAGATGAAAAATGGAAAAACTCGAATTTTGAATAATTTTGCTTTATAAAGTATCGATTTTAGGTCACTTGATAAACTTGAGAAGTGTTTTCTGTAAAAATGTATAAGCTTCAAAAATAAAACTTCACAGAAACAAACAGCGACGAAAATGCATTCAAGCAACAAGTATTCATGTCAAAAAGTTTAAGAAGTTCAATGAATGGAAGTTATTCTTAAGACTGTATTTGCACTCTGTAGCGTTATATGATTGCCTTCGCAGGATGCACTTCACTTCGGATGAAGCTCACCCCAGTTCATCATCAACGAGGAATTTTTTTCTTTTTTTTTTTGTTTTCGCACAATTTCCTTTTCCTTCCACAACTCCGCAGGAGCAATCATCAAAATCTTTTCACCATCATCATCAAAAACGAGTCAATCGATGAGATTCATACCTTTTTTTGTTCGGTTTTATCGACATTTCGTTCTAGCGCATAAAGTCAAGAAAGTTGGAAACGTGCAAAACGCTTTTTTTTCAGAACGGATTTACTTTTTTCACATTAAAAATGACTGGAGTCATACTGCCGCTATTCATACATGAAAATAGCGTTTTTTTTTGAATTTTTCGTAAGCTCGAGTTCTATTCCATTTACCTATTGATAAGTTCGGGCTGCTGCGATTTTCTACTAATAAATGCCGAATTTTGATTGGATTACATAGTTTCGTAAGTGAAACCAGGTGTGTGACAAGCGGTAGTCATAAACGAAGCAAGAAACTCAAGCAGGTAAGCTATACGTAAGCTTTTGGCGAACGCCAGACAGCAACAAAAGACAACCGAAATTGGTTTACCGCTTTTGGCCGCAACTCACTTCGTCTATCTTTCTGAGCCATTCTATTTTTTCCAGTTGACTTTTCGGCTATCGTCACTGGCACTTCTTCGCAGTGGTCAGCAACGATGTCATTTAGTCAACGGAGGTCCCTTTTGACTCAATTTTTCACACCTGACTATATTTTCTATATTCCCTGCTCCGATCCCTTACCAATCTGCCTTCACCAAGAAGAGTGTTAGCTTAGAGCAGGCATTAAAGTTGAAGAAATGTTCGGAAGCGTGAAGATGCGAATTCTTTCTCATGAGCAATCAATCATGACATATAATTCGCTCAATTTGCCAATCTCGTTGACGCTTCGTTCAACACTCCGTTCGACACGCAAATGATGTGCTGTCTGGTCGACTTTTGCTCTCCGTATATAGATAGCCCCTTTCCTCAGTTATCGATGATTTCATCATTTGTTGCTTCGGTTATCTGTGCTATTTAGGTTTTGCTATCTGTCGTATCGTGTTGTCTGTATGTTCGGCTTAAGTTGTCCCTTGTTTTTCCGCTTCGTCGGCACCTGTTTATGTCTGTCGTTCGTTTCTGGATATTCGCACTGTAGGCGCCCGTTTGTCATACGTGTGATGGTGTCTGTGTTGTTTGTCTGTGTTCCTTTGCACGCTTGCATGCACCACGTGCTTGGCGACAGAACGAAGCCTGATTTCCAGTTCAAGTTCATTTATTTTTCATCGCACATCGCTTACTCGTCGAGCTTTTCCTTTTCCTTTTTTTTCGCACTGATGTACTCCGAAACAAGAGCAACAACCGTCCCTAAGTATGAACAACGGCAGTCATGAAGAGAATGAAAGATTTTGCGACCCACATTGCTAAAACTATGTATTACCTACCTCCTCATGCCATTTGTTACCTTATGCGACTATGTGCAACCCCTCAAAGTTTTATTTCGTTTCCTTTGTTATTTTTATCAAATTTTTTTTGTCGAACATTTCTATTTTCGATCCATGCACAAACTAAGGTTACGCTTACTTCCTCATTCGCTGTTGATATTTATGCGAAGTCATGGCTGCGTCAGGTTGCGGTTATGCAAAAACGAGTACGGTGCACGAGTTTATAATGTGCCACTTAACGACAACACTTACATTCTTTAGTTCGATGAAAAGATGACACTTAACGACAACGTTTTTTGCTGAGGAGAATCACGTCAATTATATCGTATTTGACTTTTTCGCTCAACGGAAAAACATTTGAGGTGAAAGAATGCGAGGTGCGATGCATTCAGTAAACGTTTCTTGTCAGTTCCGTGGTGTACTATTTTTCACGACAACGATTAAACAAAGCGTGCATAGTGAGTTGTATCGTGCACTGAACAATGACTATACAATTATTCAATCGTTTCTCTCTTTCTAAAAATATACTCTTCGATTAATGGATATGTGTTATGAAAGGTTCTCCGCTTGAAATATAATGGTCCAATTTCAGTTCTTCATATATACAATGTGACATTATTCAGAGATCTCTGTCACATTATTCATACATCTCATCTATCTGTGTAAAAGCAATGCGGTGAAAGCTAGAATGCCTAACGGAGGTAATCTTCGATCAGAGCAGGGCATCTCGTCTTCGGACGGCACCCTCAACTAAAAAGACCTGATGAAAAGCCTCACGAACTACGAACATGGTTCGGTGGACTGCTAGTCAAGCAACGAACACATTTTGGTTTCTATGTGATGTCGGGAAGAAAGATAGGACGAAAGGAAGAGGCTTTTGTCCCAAAAAAAAGGAAAATGAAAGTCTTGGAAAGATGCCCAGCCGAAAAATGTTTTTTTAAACTTTAGGCTGCAGCCAAATTACATTGATTCTGCATTACCCTCTCATCGATGGAGCCCAAGCACCAAATACTACTTTCGGGCCGAAGTGTAAAAAAAAAAAGGAAAAAACAGTTTGCGACACTAGCAAATCCGCACCGCTGTGTTTTGGTAAAATTCATCTGAAAATCTAATGACGAATATAAATCGGCTACCCTTGTATGTCTTCCGTTGAAATATGTCCACCTACCTGATGCTCAACTTATTCATCTCTAGCGACTAATTAAGTCTTCCATATATTTGCTACTCGTGTTTGTTGCATATCGAATTTTTGCCTAATGTCAATACGCATTTATCACAATGCATGAAAAGTCGAATATTCTGTCTCCCAAAATGACAGACCTTTATGATTGTCGAGATCTAAGCAATGTCGTACCCGCTAAGATCAAAGCGGGTCAAAGAGGGGAGATGCAATTTTTTTTTAAAGTTTCAGATTTGACGTCTTAATCACTCCTATAACCTTGCGTTCACCGCATTATGAGTACGAGGTATTAAGGCAAATTTTTGAAGCATCGCTAGACCAAAAGGAACCAGCTTTTCATGGCATTTAAATGAGAAATAAGCAATGGAGAAAGAGAAAAATGGGAAGAAAAGAGATGGCGCTAAAAAAATGCAAATGAAGCAATAAAGCGTTCAAAAAAGTCGATGTCACGTTCTTGCTTAGAGCATAGCACAGAGGCAATGATGGTGCGTTGACTTTCGAGCTCATTGTAATTGCCACCGTTCGAGAGGATTTCGCATCGGAATTCTCCACCTTCCAAAACAATGCTTATTCTCATCCCCACTTTTCATTAACATTCAGCTTACTTGTAGATTTCTCACGAACCGTAGTTTCCTAGCGGATTGTGCTCATAGTCATATATTAAATCTTTTATACCACTTTTTAAAGAAATCTTAATAATCGTTTCGTAAAGGTGTTTTAAGCTGCCGAAATAAGCATAACTGTTCGCAGAAGGTGGACGCATAAAGCTGTACTCCTTTTAATTAGTCAAAAACAGTATTCGACCGGAATGTTGCCTGGGAAATCATTATTGCAGAACTACCCAACCTGATGAAATTTTATGGGGTGGGAATTCATATATTTTCAACGATTTCAACTAAAGGTTATACAAAGACACAAATCAGAGTGTTTCACTTTGCTTCCCAAAAATTACAGTGATTAATCCCAAAATTACAGCCATATGCAATTCTTTTACTGTTATTATTCCCAGCGCATTCAATAACAAAGATTCTAGAAACAAATCGAATCTAATCAATCGACAGTTTTCTTTCATTTTCCCATCAATGAACGTACTATATTAATGTAACATTTGTAGTTGCATAATAATTAGAGTATTTGTCATTCGTCTATATTTGATTTGCTAAGTATTTCGTATTCGTTACAATCATATCGAAATAATAACATTCAGTGATTAATTCATAAGACGTTTTATAATTTCGGTATGAAAAAGCATTCCTCTAACAGCAACTGCAAAACATCTATTCATAGATTCGTTTGACGATTTTTGATCATTCGCTTGTTTATTCGTATTGCCTCGATGAGACAAAGATGAAGATGAATATCAAAAGCGAATGTTTTTTATTTGAAGGCAAAAGCGAATAATGACCCCCTCCTCCTCCCCCCCTTCCCCTCCCCACTAAGAGAGAATTTTCTCGTATACCCATGAGGTTCATTCAGAGGAAGAAGCATTCCGCTGAAATAATTCCGTTACCATCGCCCAACGTTCTAGTTGAAGCGAAATCAAGTCGAAATGCGTCGATGATTACTAATGATACCCTTACTATACCACATTCACAAGTGCTACGCCTCACTTGTGAAGCAAAAAAGAGAACAGAACCGAATGCGACAACATTAATTCTTTAGCAATCACTACAGTAGTAAGTGACGATTGAGTGTTGCCTCGAATTCGTATCCCGATTTGCTATTGATTTATAGCTACGATCTTTTCCTTCATATCGTTCAAACTTATTTAAATTTAATAGCTCACAGGCACACCATCTTACCCATCCGATCGAGTCATTACCGATTTTATTTAAATCACCGCATACTTTATTTGAATCCCATTTGTCCATATGTTCGTTGTTTCACAAGATTATCAAGAAAAAAATACCATCTAGCCGCAATTACAACTCTCTTATAAGCGAATAAATGAGCCATCAAAGTATGTCTGCGCAGACATAACAATAGGCTGTCTTATTGAACACAGCGTTAAAACTGAAATTGGTAATGATAAGAAGCTCAAATTTATGTAATAGGCATGTAAAGTTAATAATATTAATGTCGTTGAAGCGTTAAATGAAATATTTGAAGGCAATGCGGCGAGAGTTCCGCAGAATTCAAGTAATCCAGAAACGTGCAATTTTATGGATTCCAATTTTCTTCCAAATCGCGTTAGATTGTATCGTAAAACGAACACGATCGCTGGCTTTTTACGCTTTTCATATTAGGTTTACCTATGACGACTGCTCACCATTACGTGAACCATCATTCGGAGAAACGCATGTGACATCGTGACTGTGAAGGGCAAAAGTGAACATGAGTGATCTCTTCACTAGGTAGTATTGCGCACAAGTCCTCCTACAAAATGCGGACAGAATTTGCGGCTGATATGAGACAAATTTTGAATGCGATGGAGAAAACCTTCAAAAAAAGAAAACATAAAACTCAGATTATCTATATGTCCTCTTGAGATCGACATTTTGTTGAGTTGACGTCATTTTTCCGACTTTGAAATTTTCGGAGTGCAACGAGTTTGTAAAAACGCTAATTTTAACGCTTCCAGCACAATATTTTAACCTAAGCCAACATGAAACTGCAAACCACACTGGACTTATATACCTCGTTTTCCATTTCAGTCGACTAGTGAAGGAGGACATGGGTGTCCCCCCTCCATGTTTTTGCCTTCAAAGTGAACGTATAGAGAATGTTTGTCCTGATATGATACATAGCGTTCATTGTTCTCACAGAATTAGCGATTGTTCGTTCTGAGTGAACAGAGGCGAGAATCACAAAGAGCAACAACAAGATGTGTGGTGTAGGGGAAAAGAGTAAAAGAAAAAGAGACTCTAACAAAGGGAGTGGACGAGACAAGTAGTCAGTGAAGGGGAAAAAGTGATTGCGCGGCGCTATATGAAAACTCATTGACAAATTAAAGAAGCTTAGCATTCAGCTAATCTGCTAAGCTCTCCGCGCAGATAAGTCGTCTTTTTTGTCATCAATCTTCAGCCAACTATTCCTGCTTAAAGCCGTCTCTTAATGGATGCGCTGAATATCAGCTGCTTCCAGGTTTACCCTGTTTTACAATATTTTTCTTGTGACCGAGAAATCAAGTCATGAAAATTCGTTGTTTTGCACATGCTCCAATGATCAACTGATACATCCTAGCGAAAAGTTCGCAAACTTTCTCATTGTGAAAAATAGCGTAGTTTTTGTCGCAAGCAATCATAAACGGGGAAAATTTCTCGCCCAATGAATGTCGTTTAACGGAGAAGAAAATTGATGAATTGTTCAAGGAGGAAATTTTATGAATCCGTCTCTCGGTGAAAACTTTTATGTAGTTCTCAAATATGCCTTTAGTAGTTGTAAGCCGTTGAAAATAAAATATTAAAGGCGGGTTGTGCAATTGCCATATCGTGGACCTTCCAATCAGTGTTGCCAACTTAGCTTTAAAATTTACTGAAGTTTAGCAATGAACCGCTGCAGTTACATGTTCAGAAATAAATTTTCAAATACAATTCATTCAGACACAACAATTTTTGAAAAATGGGCGCTTAGTTCATGAATTTCAGTGCATTTTTTTTAAAGCGTAGACCCGAAAAACTGTTCAGAGCCGACGATCGATGAAATAGCAGTCGAGTGACCGACCGAATGAATTTCAACCGAATATGCAAATTTCGCTGGCGTAAATGCTAATAAGCGAAAGACCGAGCGAATGCCAATTAACTATGCAAGTTCAATTAGGATGTGTCACCCACAACCTGAA
>JPKZ01001707.1:228962-313859 GCA_000803305.1 Toxocara canis
CCCAGGTTTGATGAACCTATTTCACAGAGGAGACAGACCTTAAAGTGAGCGTGACCTTGGGGTTTGCATGCACCGAAAATTATAACTCTAATTTCAGCCAGCCCCGAATTAAAATGACCAGAGAGACAATTTACGCAAAAACTCATGCATACGCATGAAAAAAAATGTTACCCTAGCGTGCTTTGCAAATTGTAAAATTTGCGAGGGCTCATGTGGAGCCTGGAATGTAAATAGCTTTACGCCTCTTTTCTAACGATTTCTCTACGCGCAACGTTACAGTCCATTTATACGGCGGAATTCTTTTTTTTTATAAAGTCATTGGTCGTATACCTTTAAAACTAGTGGTTATATATATATATAATGTATACGAGAAATGTAGAACAGAAAGCGTCATACATATAAAAAGAGGTTTCGTAATCAACACTAAAGTTCGGATTTTTGAAGCTTTGTAAAACTTGACGCAACAATTGATTCGTTGTATTTCTAATCGTGGTAGTGCGATGAATTTTCCTGTTATGATATGATGCAAGACATTTTTGAATCTCTCCTCAGTTTTTCCACTCTCCAAGTAAAAGTGCACTGTAAGCTGACTAGCAAATATGATAATGAGGACTGTGTACGCAAGAATGATTATCTATATTTGCATGCTGAGTAAGGAATAAGAAGAAGCATGTTTTCTAAATGTTCTGCCAGATTATTTTACTCAGCGCATCTCAAAGCATTCACTTCAAAACAATTAGGAATGCGCGCCAATGTGCTGGCGTGCGGTACAACTTTTGCCACCCATAATACAAGTATATTTAGGGAACCATTCAAAATGGACGACTGTTCAAAGCTGCCCCACCCGACCGCTCGTAAATATTTCCTCCTAAGGATTCGTTTTTCGGCAGGTTCAGTTAGAGTATGCAACCGAATCGGTTAAAATAAATGCACTTTATACCCAAGTTAAAGAGGTACATTTCCTTTTGAGTCTGCGAGCTGATCTGAAACTGAGCTCAGAATATGAACCTCACATGTTGATTATTCCTACCAAATTTCTTAGCTGTAGATTCAGTTATGAGTAATGTTCAGTTGTTATGGTAGTTGCAGTTGAAGCACTTTGTAAAGGTGATATTTAACCTCAACATCACACCGAAAATTGCATTTTCTGACGCAAGTAGAAACTATGCATTTCTAAGGGCGATAATTCACAAGTGATAAAAGAAAAGGAACGGATAACAGCTAACTGTTGTGACCCTAATCCCCTCCCGTCCCTCCACCCAACAACGATGTATTTAAATATAACATCGGAAATTGCGTTTCTTGACGCACTCAAGTTCGCCACAATTTTTCATCGCCCACTACAATGCATAAATAAAAACCTGTCTAGCCCAACACTCCCACCACTGAGCAGAATTGCAGCTAGACATAACATTAAACGATATTCAAGCACAAACTATCAACGAAAATTGATGAAATGGCATGGCGATCATTTCGTTGTCAACAGAAGGAGTCCTTCATCTAAAAAAAGGCTCTAGAGCTTAACGCTTTTCAAAAAGCTGTCATTAGAATTTCATCTAACCGGTCATAATGACAGCGCTAAGCAAGATTTGTTACAGATACCACATAATGTTGAACATAGTTTACGTGTTCTTTCTTTTTTCACAAGCCCCAAGAAAAGTGTAATCCACATAGCGGCTCCTTTTAAAAGGAGCTGTATTTTCACGGTACTCGGGGGCAGAAATATTCGAGTAAAATTCCGTTTGATATATCACTGCAAGATGGGGCATTAACCGATGTGGTTGATTGCAGCAAATAAACATATTTGCACTTCCATGTTTAATAACACTTATGCAGAAATGTTCCTCGTTTATTAAATGAATTTTAGCGCTTTGTGAAGAAGAAGATATAAGAGGTAAACGTATGTGTTGTCGTGAGCATGAATTCGCTAACTGGTCACAAATGAAAAGAGATGCTAAACTGATTATTTTGTAGATGAACCAAACGGACGACTGGTGCGGAGAGAATTGCGACATTCCGCCTAAGCACCTGCTCAGCGATTTCATCGAAATGACCTATCTCGCACTTGTCATTCTCATCGGAACGCCGTCCAACCTCTACATTCTCATCAAACTTTTCCGAGAAATCAAACGCACTCAATCCGATTCCGTCAAGGTTTGCATGGCTTTCAGAGATCTGCCCTCTTCAAGTCCCATTTGCGTTCATATGCTTTCAGCCCACCTGCTTTTTCCACTGCATTGCCGCGATAAAGGGATAGGGAAATTTCAAATAACGGCACCCCGTTGGATTGCATTGGAACGAAGTTTCTAATGTTTTGCAGGAAATTTATAATTCTGCCGCAAAAGAATGCTAAAAGGTCATAATTATTACAGAACTTCTGCGTCTGTTCTTAAACTATAAAATTGTCAAAAATTATCAAAAACCATGCGGATGAATGACTTCCTCTCCTTTTCCTTCCTCCCCCATCCCCTTTCTTTAGGAAAACCCAGGTAACCCACTGTCCACAGGGCTTCACCTCAACTAATCTCCGTTAGTTTACCAGATGCACTTCTAGAACTCACATTAATTTATTTTCTCGTTGAGAAAGTCGAAGTAAAGATCCTCTGAAAATAGTCGATTAGCTTCTTAAACGGCAGAGAAGAGCAATTCGTTTTGCCTAACTACACATTTCAGGTTTCTGTCTCAAAACTTTTTCCATTCCCCCTGCATTACAAGACCGTGTGGTATAGTTAGTGGCCAAATTGCTCGCGGATAGGTGGCTGAGTGAGGACACGTTATAACAAACAATCCCGCTAAAGCCGCTACTAAAAGGATGGGCAAGTACAACGCGAAGGAACGACAACCATGACGGTTGCAAGCCCTAGCATAACAAAGCGAAGCATCAGTGCAATTAGGGCTCCCCAATTGTCGACATGAAATCGGAAATTCCAAAAGCGCTCAAATCTTCGTCAATCTCCGCTATAAAGGATTCTCTGACACAGAGATGCCGAAAGAAAGATCTTCGCTAAACGGCCTTTGCACTTGCATTAAGAAGCAATGCGCCTCCTCGATTTTTTCACGATAACTTGGCCACACCAATATGTAAAAATATGGAAGTAAGAGCGTACCTATATTAGTGCAAGTGTAAGGGCCAAGTGTAAATATTAGCTATACTTGCAGAGGAACTCAACTAAACCAAGACAGTATCACTGCGAATAAACGCTCCTTGACCGGAAGACAGAAGAACACAAATGTGCACTTAGCTCTGTTCTCCATTTGGAGGCTGCTTATGAATTTCGACAGTCCAGCCCGACTAATCTAGCTAAAATGAATTTTGCTTTCCTAAAACGATTCCCCAGGGCTACTTGCTGCCGTTGCCATCCA
The DNA here is from genome assembly GCA_000803305.1 of Toxocara canis. NCBI lineage: Eukaryota > Metazoa > Nematoda > Chromadorea > Rhabditida > Toxocaridae > Toxocara > Toxocara canis. The sequence goes on from JPKZ01001707.1 coordinate 232,326, forward strand.
CTTTGATTCCCTTCTTGAAAAATTGCTATGCTTAGGTTTCCCGCCTCTTGCAACTTAGCGACATATTTGAGAAAATCAATCGCTCTTCAGGTTGGCTTGAGTTTCACTCAGTGCTGTCGCTTTGAGCTAACAACGTTAGTAGCGAAAGAAATCTTTCCATTTTGGTTGAATTGATTTAAATTGCTCATGCCTATCTTTCAACTCCTTAATTTTCCAGGCTGGTTTCCTACTTCTTAAGATCAATTTGAACATCTCCGATTTGCTAATTCTAACGATATTGGCGGTTGGTAAATTGTGTTGGCTGGCCACATATGAATGGAACGGCGGTGATTTGCTATGCAGATTGTTCAACTTTATGTCAATGCTTGCGCTATACATCAGCTCCAATATTGTTGTTTGTATTGCACTCGACAGGCTACGCAATGTGGTCGGTGCCTCCAAAATTAGAAGAGGAAAATCAACGGTATGTTAATATTAATAAGTCTAATTGCGCCAATTATCAACGTTTATTTCTAAGGTAACCAGCTGCGTATAAACATTCGAAATTTGCCTTTCTTAAACCAGAAACCAGAATTACAAAAACAGCAATGAGCTTTAACGCTTTGCTCCCTAATAACAGAATAATTATTAAACACATGTACACCCAGAACTGTTATCTTACTTGGCAACACACTATCGCCTGGTTCGACTGCCACTGGAAAAACTTGTATTCTAGTTTTGTCTATATCACTTTCATGAATAATTTCTACTTTCAGTCCAACTGAGAAAAAAAAAAACTTTTCAGTATTCAGACGATATCCTGAAGCTTCAACAGATAAGTTCAGAAACAGCGCTGAGTTTTAAAAAATGCACGACAAACTTGGTTTTGCGAACTTTTATCGCGCTATAGTTAGTAACTGAGCAACTGAAAAGCACAAAAACTGACAAATTAGAAATAGGAGACGATAGCCGATATCGCTGCATCAAATGATACAGAAACAATTGTGCAACAAACTATAAAGGTTATCGCCACTTTGTATAAAATTTGTCTTATTCACCTATTGTCTCTTCTCAGGTGAACTACTACTCCTAGTGTTGATTTTGCAACTGTATCGTGCCTTACCACGCTTGTATACTTTCCGTCCCAACTATTGCAGCCTATCTGAACCGCTCTATATTTTTATAATCCCTGTACTTACTGCTGGGAGGGCAGTAGCTCAGTGGTAGAGCTCCCGCTTCGTATGCGGGAAGACCTGGGTTCGATTCCCGGCTGCTTACCCGACGAATTGCCAGAAGGGCGAATACCAGGCGTTCCGAAACTGGTTAAAACAATCATGCGTGGGCATGGTTGTCCGCTGCATCGATAAGGGAATCGATGAAATCACAGCTGCGTTTGCATCCTTCGCATATTTACTTCTACTATAGATGAGACAGTTACCACTTAGCGATTTCGGGGAAGACAATAATATTGCAGAACACAGTGCGTTGGATGATAGCGATTTCATGGCTACTCTCCATTTTATGGAGCGTTCCGCAGCTTTGGGTATGGCGGACACTGAATGTTTATCCGGACTATCCAGGCGGCTGGGTGCAATGCTCGGATATATGGTCCATAGAACGATTTGAAGCGCAGCATCAAGAATCTCAACAAATGCATTCCGAGCTCACACAAAATGTCTACAATGTCTCCCATTTGGTAAGTCTGTTCTCTTGTACGAGCACCTTCTGATGCATTTACAAACAAAGCTTCTCAGTGAACGTTATACTGTATAATAGTTGTCTACAGCACTTTCGTAACCGTCCGTCAGTAAAGATCAAAGTTAACTTAGTGCGGTCGATGGCAGAGGGTTCCGAATAGATTTTAATATTTCAATACCTCTTCTGATGCAAAAAGTAACGGTCAACGCTTTCTTTCGTTGCAACAAATCGACGAAAGTGCTGTTTAACGACTACCAGGCTGGATTATTTGAAACGATTTTTCTAATTTCACTACCAGTGCCATACTGAATCAAATTCATCTAGCTCTTATGACTTCTTTCAGTTTCCAAATGTTAGTGAACAATGAGAATTTTCAATCACAGGTTAATTCTTAGAACCATGTTTTCTTGCATGAGCCAAGTTCACGTTTCTCTCACCATTTTCGGAATGCAAATTTCAGGCACTCGTCTTCTGGGGTCCTTTTCTACTTTTAATTGTTAGCTATGCATTCATTGCCGTTCGTCTTATGCAGTACTCGATTCGAGGGCCTAGTCGCAAGGTTAGTTCGAGCTTTTTCTTTCATTTACTCATTCAAAAGTTTTATATGCTCAAGGAAAACTCCCTATGTATAATTAAACGTGCTTTATTTCTCTGCTTTGCTTCATGTTTTCTTTGTAATGCGCACGCATATTAATTTTCATGTTGAAATCTTTTGAGATTCCTATTCGAGTGACACTTAAGTATGAAGCATAAGGGCCTTTAAAGAAGTGGCTAAAGGGATCGATAACGACGCATATAAACGGTTCTTAAGTCAAAATTACCGGAAAAACAAACAAATATCTAAACATTGATGTGCACAGACATGACATCGCCATAACTCATCTCTGCGACTTGCAAATTGGCCTAACTGCATCGTGAGATGTAAGTGGATGCGTTGCCTCAGAAATGAATTATTATTATTTCATTTTGAAGTGTTCCAAACAAACGCAACAATTCCGACACAATTATATCTTAGAATTATCATCTTCTGTATGTGCGATATTTTTTATTGGGAAGAGAGGATGCTAAGGATCATAGCGTATACCGTAAAATGTTTGCAATTGTTGAATTTAGATAAGAAAATCGAATGCGTTGAATGTTAAACGATTTGTGTCATTGAAGCCGTTTAGGTGTTTGTCACTTCGTTATAGAAAACTTATCTCAGAATTTTCCTTAAACAAAAGAAATGTTTGTACTTAATGAGAAAGTTGTGCAAACGTGCAAATTCACATGTGCTGTAAAGGTTTTTTTGCGGCATCAATCCGCAAAAGTTAAGCCAATCGAACTGCCAGCAAGATGGATCGATGAACAGAACATTTGCGAGCTTCCTGTGGGCTCATCTGCCAGTAAATCTATTCCGAATTCACCATTAAACAATTCATTTTACATTTCGATTGACACAGTGCGTATCAGTGCATCAACAAGGGCAATTGAGCGTAATACGGTTTCGACGCTGTCATGCACTGAATTACAATTAGACGCAACCTAGCAATACATCTACGCTATTTTTTAATTTTATTGTCCTTCCTACATCATCATCTTCCCAATTACAGCTTCCCTCTCAGTTTTTCTCAAGGCTTTCTTCTCATTTTTTTTCTACTTCCTTTAACCTTCTCACTGAATGCACAATTCAGGTAGAAGTGAGAGCGTCAAAATGAACAAAGAATGTGGACAGCGAAAAGAAAAAAAACGCTGAATAGCATTTCACCGTCTGCAGTGGAGGCAAAAGTTAACAAGATCTCTTTCTGATTAGCAATAAGCCCTTTCGAGTCCTCACAGTTGTGCCCCTATAAAAAGAAACCTTTTTGAATGTCAATGCCAATACATCTCATCATTATTCAAAAATTATAAGTGTCGCGATATTTACGTCTTGCAACGTTAAGGATGGCGCAGAGCTCTCGGCCTATACAGCCTCAACTGCACCCACCCCTCGACCATCGGTTGCCATCCCCGTAACGAATGTCGTCGAAAACGACGTGCTATTCGGCCAAGCGAAGAATCGAAGTACATCGCTTCTACATACTCCCTTCAATCTAAGAAAGTCTATCTCTTCAGAATGCTTTATCGGTTTGTCGCTTTTGCACTGTTACACAGCCCTGCAGAATGTCGAATTTATCTCGCCATCATTTATGTGTAATTATACTATTTCCCTCTCCAGTTGTGGAAAAGAAAAGGTGTAGAAATAAAACAGAAGACAAGAGTGGAGGATGCTTTGAGTAGCTTTGAGTAGTATCAGCTCCGACTTTTTCGGGGCATAGCAAAGAGTATTAGAAAATAATATTCCAAGTATCGTTACGATTAGAACTGTTTCTTAAACGCCTAATCTCTCAGTAACGGGTTCGATGACAACGCTGGTTTTTTCCGTTTCCATTCATATAAATAATATGTTGGAAGAGCTATGTATAGCATGCTGGTGATGGCTTCTCATTGACACATTCATTCCAGTTCGTAAACGCCATAGTTCGCTGACAAAACTTGTATTTCTACTTGAGCCTATTGAAATTCTAATAGTTTTTTCCAGCATCATTTTTAATGCACAACTTCATTTCATAAAAAGCTAACAAGCAATTGTGTTAATGGACATCAAATGAATTTATGCATAAAATAAAAGTAGCAAACCCGTAAATATTGCTCTCTTGTCTGTAATAAAGTTTGTGCCCTAAATAAAATTAAGGTTTCACTTGTTCTTCTTGTGAAAAGTGCTATTCAAAAAAATAAAACTAACGAACGGTGACTCCGACATTTCATCGACAACTTTTTCTGAACGCATTACTTTGCACCCGAAATCAGTCTCTCCTTTATCGTTTAATTACGTTCACGTTCCAAAAATTCTAATTTTTCGGCGACTTTACCTTTGTTTTGCGGCTTCATTTTACTTACTTATTCTCCAAAACGCTATCTATTAATATTTTGTCGTCTTCACAACATAAATACGGTCATTTCTCGGATGAAAAAAAAAACAACAGCCATTTAGGACATTCCATGAATCCACAATGAGAAAAATCGCAAGTGAAAATTCCAGTTAAGAATTTCGCCAAAACGGCGAGTGTCTCTCAATGTAATATGTTCGTTTTTAGATGCACATGGAACGAGTGGCAGAACAAGCTTGCCAATAGAAATCAATGCAGCATATTGCACCTCGAGGGCACGTCCATCACTTAGAATGAAGAATCCTGCTCTCTCCAGCCTTGCGAACGACGTTGTGCCTCTATGGCAAAGGGTATGCGATCTTTTTGATAATTTATTAACAGCAACTATTCTTAAACAAACTACTAAATACTAACTCGTAGTATGCTTAACTATTAATATACTAGTATAAATACATCCAAACTTGTGAGTTAACTATACAATCAACTAGAAGGGAGGCCAAAAGTTTTATTACACTATGATCAGCTGCGATTCCTTTTAATTACGTGGAAAAAAAATACACTAATTGATTTAAGTCTTTTTTTGGGATTGTTCAATGAGTGAATCGATGCATGGTTGCATAATTAAGGTAAATTTAAACATCTCTGCGCATGAGCTCAACAAAATTTTGATGTTCTAATAAACTCAATGAGTGAAAAGAATTTGCCAAACTGTATATCGTTTCACCCACAAGAACATGCATGAATCACACGAAAGTATAACGGAGTTGAAGCTTTAAAAAAGCCAAACTAAAACTGTAAGTGAGCGCTTCTAGGAATATTCTAAAACGCTGAATTTGCGGCAAGATAAATTAAGTAAGCCAAAATTATAATGAGATCAAAATTACATGAGTAAAAACCACAGCAATCTCGTGTGATCAAATCTATATTTCCGTAATGGCTATTTTTTGTTTTTTTTTCTGCGAGTTTCGCATGTCCGATTGTCATGGGATCAAAATAATTGTTTAGAAACTTTGCGCTTATATTTGATCAAAGTTATGCGCATAAAACATCACACAATAATGTTCTGTACAAGAACAGTGCGAGACTGTACTGTACAAGAATTTCAGCGCGTTTCCAATTTCCGCTCACTAAACAAAGTTAACGGTTTTAGCAATGAATATGCGTAAAACTTGCATTTAGTTTACATTAGCAATAGTTAATATCGACTTCACGCGCCGAGGCTGGAACGAGTGGACGAAAGGGAGAGGGGACGGGAACGTAGAACAGTTTTAGATTTAAACCAGACTTGAGCATGCCAAAAATGTCGGCGAATTTGGAGGTATAGTTCCAGTTTCTTCATAGGCATAAAATGGCTGGGGCAACGTTTTAAATAAAAATTTTCGCCTCACAAATATTGCTGCCATGGTCAATCTTCCCTTCAATTAATTCCACTCAAGTGAATTAATAACGGAAGCGTAATTTTCTGCTGATTCCAGCAAGCATGCGTCAATCTTCGAATTACAGGACCTAATGAGAAATATGCGTTGACAAGAGCGGCCACTTAATCTGTTTCACAAATGCGCTTCAAATTTCAATACAAAGAAATTCGTTGTTTTGCCTAATTGGTCTCAACTTTCGCGAATGGTCGAACTTTCCTCTTTTTGTCCTGTGAACTCTCAACGATTTTGTCGAACTCTCAACGAACTTTCCTAATGTCCTGCAACCTGTGGCTCGGTCCAGTCCGGCCCGATCCTTACTCCACTTGATGTAAAAGAAAACGTGCAAAGCACAACATTATTTAGTTATTAAATCACAACATACACATGTAATTACAAAAATGCCACTTTTTCTTTGTTCCACCGAAAAGGATGTATTTCTGCTGCATACACGACTGCGATTACATAGCACAAAAAAAATGATCGAAAAACATTTAGGTTCATCTACATCATCCTTTCGATTATAATTAAGGCTACTAAAGCACTTCCTAATGTGGCCAGAACTCTGGACCCGAATATAGTCGTCACGCTAGCTACTTCATTATAAGTCTTTCTGATTGTGTATCACAAACTTTTATGTTTACTAGCACATTTTCCCTTATAAGCCCAGAGAGGCTTATACGCCGCCAGAACAAAAAGTGTGATCACGATGTAAGGCGCTTTATCTGTATGAAGTGAGGTCGAAAGAGTGGTGTGGATCTGTAATGTTTTTGTTTCAATTTAATAATGTCATGATATGCTTAGTTAGATATACTGTAAGGAATAAATGTCAACAAGTGCCGCCTCCGTTTGTTTTGACCTTTGAAACCACGAATCGCTATTCTTTCGCTGTTTTTGGCCATAAATATTGCGGAGAAATTGCATAATTTAGTTTTTCTAATTTGGTCTGCACCAAGTAAACTCCTTATTTGACACTCATTATTTTTATGCCTTTATATTCTAGGGTCATTCTGACCTTTGTTCAAATATAACTATTTTGTGGGATCTTGAAATTCTCCTTTTGCACACCATAATGCAAGATTATTTATGAAGATATCATAAGAGAATTGTGCCGCAGCTAACACTAAATTACTAACATGCGTCTAAATAATCGCGCCTCAGCAATGTACCTCACACCCTCCGCTGTGATAGTAAAAAGCATACTGTATGGAACAGCAAGAGAAATATTAACGTATCCAAAAAAGCTTACATCATGCCAAATTCAACAAGTGTGGCTTAAACAATAGACCCCGCAGACATGAAAATACAGCCATTTACAAACATTACAAGTCACATACCATGAAAGCTGAATTCAAACAATACCTTGCAATTTCTTGAGGACTCGTGAAAACAACATGAGCTTATGGCTAAACATAAACCTAAATTCAGATGAGGCTACATCAACTTACGACGCCCACATACATAACAGAACCTGTTGTTATATGATTCACGAAAAGATGCAAAAAAACATTAAAGACTTGTGCTATACAATCCAGCACAAATGCTTACAATCCGACTAATTAGTTTGATTATGCGGACCAGTACAGTTAGTGTCCATTTGGGTAACGCAGATGAGTTCACGTTTGACGCGGCATTTTTCTAATATTTTGATGCTCAGGCACACTTGCATCGTTGAGACCTTTCATGGATCCAATTTATGGTGAGAAAGGAGTAAAGTCACAAGCTGGGTTTATCGATAGTGGTAATTTTAACCAACGAATCTTTAACGGGCGATTTTTGCGAAGAGTCAAACCAGTTAAAATATGAGCTGTCTTTATTAGCCGACAACCTGTCAGAATGGCTGATTTAACGAGTGCAGTTACAAAACAAGTTAAGAGTGCGTGAGAGAACGTCGAGACCTGACCGCTGAAAAATCCATGCAAATTATTCGGCACTTATTTGCAAATAATTCGTCGATTATTTCTGATATTGGACCAAAGAAACGAAATAAATCGAGTATGGAAGCTTATTCGGTGATATAGATTGTATCGACCGAATTTCAGGACGTCAACTGTACGGCAGTAACGCAATTAGGCGTGTAAGTATGGCCATGTACAAAACAATGTTCACGGCAATGCATTCTTTTGATGCACACATCTTCCACATTTTTCCGTCAACCTTTTATCTATCTCTGTGTAACTCAACATATTTAGTGATTCTTTCCTTTTTTCTATTTCATACAAAATTTTTCGTTTGGTTACGATTGAGAATAAGGATTCCCCTGTTTACTCATCTTCAAAAGTAAACCTTGCTGGCTACACTAAACAATGATTGAACAGAACCGTGCAATATTGCGCAAGAAAAACAAAGTTACAGCGATAACACGGCGAGCTAGAAATGATATAAACGATGTTTTGGAAAAAAATTATGGCAGTATACGTAAAAATCGATCTGTGATGGGCAAGATCAACTGTTATTCTCGATTTGTGCTCTTCTACTCATTCATGTTCAATCTTTCATTCCATCTTTGTTCCCAAATTCGTGGATATTACTATTATGTTACGTACATCGCCTGCGAAGAAACTACATTTTCAAGAATAGGTTCCATGTTTTGAGAATATTAGCAAATGCCGTGCGGTAGCGATCGCAGTGTACGTGTCTGTTTTTTTTCTTTTTAAATAAGTAATATTTTCAAGGCGATCGGTCGTAACGAGAAAAAATACTCTGAGATTTAAAAAATCATTTTCTAATTTTTATGACAACACAAACTTTGGTTTTCATGTAAGATTGCTAGGTTCAGGTGACATTTTGCAACAAAAAAAAACACTGAGACACTCGCATCAGATGCAGTTTCGGCTAGAATTCTAACACTATGGCAAAACCTTTTGAAACTGAAATTGCGCTCTCTCGCTCGGCATACGCGAACAAAAACCAAAATATGTTAGTGCTAAGCAGAAATGGGCAATCTAAAACTCGAACTGCAAATGAACCATTGCTGGATGATTACTGTATCGAAGTGGAGAGTAATTGGGGCGAATCGATGGCAGTAAGGTCGTTAACAATTTTGAAAGCATTTTTCACTTGACTACGACAAAATTAGTTTCACTGACGAAAGGCCTTTAGCGCAGTAACAGGTTGCGCGAAAGGGAATAAATAGTGGCGCACTGTCATGGTGATTTGCCGAAAGAGATTTTAGAGGCGAGAGTGTTCTCCATAAAGAATGTCGTACAGTGGATGCCATTTTTCAGCTGTTCTGTTCGAGGTGTCTACGATGTCGTTCTGGAAAGATGTCCAGTGGAGAAGCGCCATTTACAACTACATCGCTTGTGGATTCATCTGATCGAGAAAGGTGAGCTGACTCCCCGAACTTCTGCTACCGTTTGCGTTTTCCTTTCCAGGAGACTTTTAACAGCAGAAAAGAAAATGCTACTTTTTTCTAGTTACACGCTTAATTGAACTATTTTTTTGAGCTATACGCTTGACTGCCCCATCTTTTCAAGTTATAAGCTTAATTGAATTACCTTTTCAAGTTATAGGCTTAATTGAACTATCTCAAATAGAACTATTACTTAGTATTCCGTTCCATCGAACAAGCTATCGACACCACAAAAAAGAAAGCGCTTTTAGCAGTGGTTTTCTTTATATCGAGCCAGCAATCTTGTCATATCAAATCTTACACACATCCTCAGCGTCCCAGTGTTGTAAACAATAGACACTGTCCAGAACATTGCTAAAACTACTGCTAGAAAGGCTTTGTTTCAAGCAAGGTGATAAGCCACCTTAGGCAAGCTTAACAGATGTTTGCTGATTGACGGATCATTAATGAAGCAGATTGGATGAGAATTCAGCCCTATCGGCGGACGGAGAACAGACTCGTCGCTACACAAACAATCTCCTCTAAAAAGAAACTTAACTGCCACCTTCTTCGTTTGAAAATGATGGCAACGAAAAAAAAAACCATACAAACTGCGCATCCAAAGAAAAAATATTTCAAAGCGAACAATAAATTTTATAAAATGCATAAATTAAGCGAATTTTTAGCGTCTCAAACGCAAATTCGAAAAGGCGATCAGTGCTCAACTTGCCGAAAAGATTTTCCGGGAGCGCAACAACAATCGGTAAGTATAATTTTGAAAATAATGTGAAAAAATTTTCTAGTATTCTACGAAACTGGTATCCAGTTTTTAAGGATATAGGTGGAACTGTCGATCTACATAGTGCTGATGAAAAACTTCATGAATGTACTTAGTTATAAAGGTTTATATACCGTACGAATTTGACTCCAACTCCGTTCCTTTAAGTTTTGAAATATTTTAGCTCGCCAAGGCAACTTAGTTTGATGTACAGCTTTTGTGAAGTTTCTTCAAGGATGAAAGAGAGTGCAGCAGAAGGTGCTGGAAAGGAAAAACAGAACTTGAAAAGGGCCTCCAAATAATTCTTTTCCATATTGCGTCTTTATTTCGATATCTCCATACGAAATATCACCGTGCTGTATGGAACACTTCTGTAGTTCATCACACTACGTTCTGCTGTCTCCGACTGAAATTTGCTTAGTCTTGCGGAATCCGAATTTAAATCCCTTTGGGAAGTCAGCTTTAACAGCGTTCAAATGGCAGATGGCAGCAAAAACTCTCAACGATACAAATTAATCCGCAAGCCGAGGCATTCTTCTCGGGAATCAAATCTCAAGGTTTCAGCACAATCAGCAGAAAAAAAGCGCCCAGAAAAGCACTTCTGCGATGTCCCGCAATATTGGCGAGCATTGCAAACACTCGTTTCCCTTCGCTAAATTCGCTGGCAGCCGGTGCTTCCCCCGAGAATGAGTTCTTCTTTTGGTATTTCTTAGCGAATCCCTCTCTGACTTAGTGCGCGGTGCAATTCGGATCTATACATATTTTTCGTCCACTTAAATACGAATGAGGATCGTTATGAGATATTGTATAACAACACCCTGGATATGAGCTAAAAGAAACTATGAAATAAAACTCACAGAGCGTTACAAAAAAAAAAAACAATTCCACTGCTAATGAGGAAAACTAAACGGCGGAAAGCTGCTCGCCCATAGCATAAATTCCCTATTGCCGCTGGCACTCAGTTTTGGATAGGACGCATTACTGGATGTTGTGCACAGCTTATTACCGTCATGTTCTAAACTTTAGTCGCATTATGATTACAAACTACACTAAAACTCACGCAGTTCTACAGTCTTGCGCGGCCTTACACAACCCAACGTTTCGATTAGCAGGTTGACCGAGGGCAGTAAACATAAACGAATTAAGTAAGTGGTAATGTGACACGTCAGATATTAAATTGGAATGGTGTGAGGTCGAACGAGACTACAGGTTCCTCCATAAGGCCACACCCTACAGTAACCTTACTCGCAATATTTCCTACAAATATATAGCTTATTTGAAACGGTGACTCGCTCATCGACATTTCTCACATTTACTGCAAAGGGTATGCGATGCAAGTTCACATACTCTTGTTAAGAGCAATCCAACTCCTCAACAATATGCAAACGATCGCTCAACCCCTCTTGATGATTCACAGTTGATAGGGAAGTATCTGCTAACAAAATAACGGTCGAGAAAATGTTGCTGACTACGAAATCCTGCGGTATTGTACAGCAAAACTGTTAAGTGTTGCCATAAAATTGAATTGTTCGCCAACACTTTACAAAAACCCTCTAAAGGCATCAAAGTTCGCATTTATTTCACCTATTGTTATTTATACAGCTGTTTCTCGCAAAGTATTGCGTATTTTCTTAATATCACACCGAAAAAAACAGCAGCTAATCAGAGAATTGAAAGTAGATGCTCTTCGTTATAATACCTTTACCTTGTTGCCCTTTCCTTTACTGCTGCCACAAACAAAAGCATACAAAAATAATCTCCACAACTTCATATGTCATTTAAAAAGAACAAATTTCGCAAACAAGTCTATTTTTCACGCTGTGAACAGTCTCCCTGTTAAACAAACATCACACTTTGGTGATCTGCCCAGCTATTTGAAAAACGCATGAAATTCGTTACTATCTTTAATAAATTCGTTACTATCTTTAATAAATTCGTTACTATCTTTAATGAATTCGTTACAACCTCTGACAAATTGGTTACTACCTTAACAAATTCAATCCTATCTTTATCTTTAATAAATTCGTTGCTACCGTTTACAACGCCCTTCTTATTGCAGAACCTGAAAATAGTTTAGCCGTGTGTCGCAAATCAATTTTCAAGAGTTAACTTTGCTGATTATTCGCTTATTGTGCGAATCTCTCGAATTAAGTGTATCCATAAAACTGACATCAAGGTTTAGTAAAGGCTTACGCATTGCAGTGTAGGCTTTCCGTACGAATAAAATCTTTGGTCCATGATCGTTTTGTCAATCAAACCGTTCAAGTGCACCCGCTTGTTCCAATTTTCGATTTCTTTGAGTCATTTACGAAATAAATTTTCGGCCTAGATTCTGCAGTAAGGGCAAGATTTTCTCCGGTTATGATTTTTTCGCAAAAGAACCATTAAATTATGAAAATAATCGCTGAAAAAGGAGTTTTGGTTCGAATTGCTAAAGCTACTAGAAAAGTCATGTTTTCCGACGATTTTTCTTAAAATTTTCTGGATTTTCTATTTTCCTCAATTTTTCAATTGCCTAGAGGTTTGAAAAATACATGGGATTCATCGCCATCTTTTATAAATTCGCTAGTCCATCTCTTATAAATTCGTCTCAATCTTTTATAAACTTTCGGTACTTGTGCCAGCCACGTCCCACCCTCAAAAACCCTGCGGTTGAGCGCTTCCACGTGACGAGATATCCATGTGTGATTAAAGCTCAGTTAATAAAATAATGATTCGTTCAACGCTGCACTTGTTTTGCACTGTCCTATAGATCTTGTTCCGAAAGAGAAATCAAATGGAAACAAAGAGATGCAGCTCTTCGCCGAAATGATTAACGAATAGCCAACTGTAAATTAGCAGCTTTGTCATTTCGGACTCTTTCGCTGACAAAGGTTGAATGCTCCTTTACGCAGTCCATCACTGCTATGTTCAACAACAATAGCACTCATGAATAAAGTATGTATTTTGCCATCGTCGCATACAGCACAAAAGAAAAGCGCAAAGGTCCGCACAAGGAACGACAGAAAGGAAGAGAAAGCGAGTAGGAGAGGCTAAACAAAAGAACAGTTCGGGGAAATTCTGTTACACAAAAGAACTTTTCCGGGAACTTTTATCAAATTGTATGCGATTAAGCTTCGTATATTAAGAGCGTGTGTGAAAAGCAGTGCGCGATGCTCCCATACGCTTTACTTTGTCTTCAGTCGACAAAACACTCTTTACGCGCAAGAAAATGATCTCTTATGTGTTGTATAGTCATAAGACTGCATATCGTACAATCCATTCAACTATGTTTTGGCCGTGAATCCAAAACGTAACTGCTCTGTCAGGTCAGCTTTTTTTTTCCAAACTCAAGCTCTGTGACGGCAAATATATTAATAAAAACAGTCGAATGAACTTGCCTAGATAAAAATATTTTTTGGTATGGTACTGTATTTAGACACCAAAATCTTCATTTTTCCTTCTTCATGACCTTGAACTCCATTTTGTTGGTCACTGGAATGTTCTCATTAAAATGTTCATCATTATCTCGTCCCAGGTTTTGTGCAGAAACGCCAATGCATTTTCCTATTTAAGGAGTTTATGAGCGTTTTCTGTCTTATGATTTCCTGAGAAACTATGACACACTGGCGCTTACTTCTCTCCTTTCATTTAACTAAAAACTTCTTCGTTTTCGCAGTTTTTCTGATTTGATGGCCAGAAAGGATAATTTCAAATTCAGTAACTCTCTAATGAAACAACTACCAAACAGCTGTACTGGTGAGCACAGAAACATATACGTACACACATACACATAGACAAAATCTTGCCCTAATACTTGTTGCGCATGCAAATTTGCTGGAACACAATGGTGCCGCACAGAAACACCGGAACGGTTTTTGATCTTGAATTCAGAGCGTCAGTGAATATTTGCGATGGATATTCGCTCCTGCTACCAGCTCTTTATCATCACTGTCTGTCATTTGCATATGCACAGCGAAAAGATGCTAACCAGCAAATCGTTTTCAATTAGAGGGCGAATAAGAGAGCATTAATCGCTTCTGTTCGATTCTACCGTTCATGAGAACTGATTTTGATACTCTGATATTCCCTCCATTAGTTTTAATATGCATTTTCGGTTAAATTTTCCTTGTCGGTAGGTCTATTTGTGTCCCTCCGAACGTCATCATTTCTTTCTCGCAAAAACTGCCATACTAAAATTACGTGCAAACCAATCATTAACGGCAAAGCAGCTAACAACTGAAACGATGGCTAACTTTATTGGATCAATTAGAATTCTTCTGCATATTCCCACTGCTTTCTTGCTTTGAGCATGTGTTTTCTTTTGGCTGACTTTATACGCAATAATAATCCAATTGTTTATATTATCAGATCCTCAAAACCACAATTTGCTGGAGACAGCCGAACGGAAAAAGAATCAAAACACTGATCGCTAAAATGTTCGCAAGCGGTCAATATCTATTTTTAACGATGAAGAATCGAAAATTATTTTTCGGCAAGCTACAAAATTTGCCGACTCTCGAGAAATAATTTCTGAAAAATGACATTTGAAGTTTAGATTCCCTTTATTTTAGTGTGTCGTTTTCCTCATTAATTCATCTTTTTGTGACACTTTATATTGCGCAACTTTCATTTTCTGAAAACCTTTCTTTCTGATTTTCTCACTTTATTTGCCCGTTTCATGGGAAATTCATTCTTCTCTAACGATGTAAGCTTCGCAAATCTGTCTACCCGTCTGTCTGTTCGAAATCTTTTTTTTCAGCAAGCTACAAAATTTTTCATTTTAAGTAATTAAGGAGCGCTAAATTGCAAAGGTATCCCTCCCAGGGATTCCAAATGATCTTGATTAAATTATGAAAGAACCACGTCTGCTGATTAAAGCTTACAATTTTTCGGCAAACGATATATGGGCGTTATTCATACGAGAAAATGCGCATCCATCCATTTTGTTCACAAATGAATTCCCTATCCGCGAATCTTAAAGACTTCAGACAAGAGACATCCTCTAAATCACGCATATCAATTATGATACAGAATTTGGTGTGTGTAGATGCGTGCGTGCATGCATGTAAACACAGTGAACTCCTGGAACCAGAACGATTTAACGTTGACGCAGTACAATCACGATTTGGGATGGAACAAAACGCATCAACATCTAGAATGGAATAAGAGTTTGGCGTGTTCGACCTTCAAAGGAGCAGTTGCCATTTCTAGAATCATAAGACCCGTGCGAGGTAATATACATGGAACAATGAGAGACTTTAGGAGTTCACCGCTGCTTTTAAAGCACTATGAGTGAGAAAGCTCTCTTTTTCGGGATTCTCTATGAAGATAGACTTCTCTATGAAGATAGTCTTCAGAATTAGAAGAATTCCGAATTTGAAGAGCATTCGTTCAAAGCGTTTAGCACCCAAATGAGACGACATTTAGGGCCGAAAAATGCTGACCGGAAAGGAAAATATTGCAAGCTAAGGTGTTCATTACTGCTCAGGGAAACAGCCATCAAAATGTGGTCTTCTAAAGTGCAACAACAAAATGACGGAAAGTTTGTTGCCTATCTGAATAACTAAGTATCTTCACTAAAACCTTAGATAGTCGATTCATGAATTCACCTAAAAAATGTGTTGTTCGGTTAAAAGCTAAGCCAGCGCGCTGTGCAAGTTCTATGCAAAGAGGTCTTCATAATTTGCACAGAATTTCATAATATTTTTATTATTTAAAATATTTTTGTTAGCGTATTTGTGTCGATGCCTGTTTGATAATTTCAGTCCGCCCCCTGTGACAGGTGTGGAGTTATCAAGAAGTTATTGTGACCATATTCGACGTTCCCAATCAAATTTCGGGTTGACCGATGGATTTTCATAGGATCCTAATGGATGATTGAATTTTTGATACAAGCTTGACCTACGCTACCAACGAGAACGCGAAGACGCTTATCGAAAGCAATTTGTAAACGTTAGCAGAAAAATAGTAAACGCATGAACGCGATCACAGTAACGCATAAAAGGGTTTGCAAAAGTGCACCTGCATACAACAAGTTAACGGGCTTAGTCGCTTTCGTTCAACTGGCCAACCTGAACGGCGCACTGCTTTCCACTCAAAACGCGCTTCTCTCTCTCTACGCCAAAAGCAAAAATCTATTGATGGATTTTTATCAACTATATTTAACGTGAGTGACTGTTGCTGAAATCAAGAGTTTTTTTTTAGCTGTGCACATCAAAAACTCGCTTTCAGATGTCCTCTGAGGCTAACGCCGTCAGTGAATAAAGAAATCAGGGAAGCAATATCCATTTCAACTTTTAGTAAGCCGAGCGCAGCGCGCACATGTTTTCTGCTTAGTATTTCGATAGATGCATAGGCAACAAAAAAGTTCATTCCAAAGCAATGGAGCAGTCACAGGCCGTTTGCGTGCCAGATGAGCAACTTAAGTGCAGGCTGACGCTTCCTACTGCTTGAGGACTTGTGGCGCCTTTGCCAACGCATATTCGATGGTAGGAAACAAAAATGAAAATTATTTTCGAAAACATCGATGATATCAGCAGTTCGGAAACGTTAATATAAAGATGTAGGAGGTAATAAGTCTAACCTTATAGGTGAAAGAAACGCTGATATATTTCACTATTTCAGCCTTTGGTCAGCCCTAAACACAAAGAGAGCGTTTCAAAAGCCTCTTAACTTGCTAGTCATTTAACGCTTCTTAAGAAACTTAATCTAATGACTAAGCTTTCTCGAATACCACATATCCTTTTTGCTAATAACGAGTGGAGGAATTCAGTTCACAAAAATATGAAAAAAATGTCACTACTTATAATAAATTGCGCAGGTAATACGGTCGGACCTTACATCGTGCGGTAGTAGCTATGGCTTTATATCCGTAGAAATTATGCAACTGGATAGAGTGAAAACAGATTTGCTGTCAAAGACGGGGCCATTAGTCGCATTATTTGTTTGGTTCTTTCACACTTCTCTGAAATGATTTCCCTCATACTATTTATTACCAATGAATACGACCATTTTCTTGCACTTTACGACTTTGTTTAGGCTCTCGGCTCGCACTGTAAAAACATGATATAGTTAAGGTTATGACTGCGCTAGTTTTTCCACATCCAAAAATCTTATATTTTCAAATCGAAAGAACACTCAGCAATTATCCTCTGATACTTTGCTGACCAAATCGCAGCTATTAGACGTTTGACTTTTATATATTACTTGCATTCGAAATCATATGCGTTATTATATATAGATTAGTAACTTTTGAATTCTAAAGAATCACATTTTTTTTGGCACGACATTCATGCAATAGGCAACCGAAAGCATATGGTTATTAACGGTTTTGAACTTTTTATTTCGATGTGAACGGCAACGACTTTTTTATCGTTTCAACCAACGTTTTAAATTTTCTTAATGAGTACTATCGAACTTAGAGTTACTTATGCGTATTAGTAAATTAAACGTAAAAGTCGTCTTCATCGTTAAAGGCTCTCCTATTATTCTTAAAAGTGAGCAATTTTTCATTAAAACCCATTTCGAAACATACGATTATTCGCTCTCCCTCTGTCACTCACTTTCATTCCGCATCCTTTACTCATAAGTATGTTCATGAAAATTTCAAAAACCGCCATCACTTAGTGTCATTAGGAGTGAATGTGCGCGTTGAGTGAACGTTTTTTTCACCAATAATTCAAGACGAATGAAGAAAGGAAGACCGGAACTGCTACCATATCTAAATCAATATGAGATTAACGAGAAAAAAAGCGACGAAAGCAAATTAAATTGGTCGAAAAATTATCCATTCCATTACCTTTATTCAATACAGTCCTAAATTAACTCTCAATATCATGAAAGCTTTCATGGGGAGCCACTTCAAAATTTAAAAGAAAAGGAAAACACTTGTCACAGTAGACGCATATTTTCACCGTTTTAGTTTTGCAAATCCACCACTTTGAAATATCGCTGAGTCGTTTTTGAGTGCCACTTCACGAAATAACGATACGCAACAACCAAATGAAGCTCTTTCTTATACACCAAATACGACAAGCTGCTGTGAAATACAATTTATCTTTTGTTCCTTTTTTGGGAAAGAGAGAGAAAGAGTTCCCTGGATGCGTTTCAATTTTATTTCTATAGTATTCGGATTTTTTATTTTTGCTTTAGGCAAACTGTAAGTCAGATTTTCGATTATTTAAAATCCAAACGTAAAAGAGATATTCGGCTCATTAAAATATTCCTGTGATTGCAGTTGAACCATAGAAACGGAAAACTCAGTTGGTTTTCATCGGTCGAACCTCACCTGTCGTTATTGCCAAATTTTCCATATAATCTAAATTTGTTCAGGAAAAAGAGGCTTTCAAAACTTATCGCAAGCAAATATCTTCAGTTAGTTATACAATGAGTGGAGCGTTTGCAGTTCACAAAACTGTTCTGTAAACATAATTGTTATTACACAATGCGATAGTCTTCGCTCGTAACGTGAATTTCGTTTTCGTCTTTTTTTTTAATTACGAGAGTTTATTTCATCTCGTTTCCTTTTCAGTTACGACTTGAGGGGCTCAAAAGCATGCGATAAATCACAATTGATAGCAAGTTCACGCAGACCCGCAAATCAACATTTTCACAGCGTTGATTTGCTTTTTGTAGGTTATTGTGACTTCCATGGAAGATTTATACCCATTTCTTTGCCAAAGAACCTAGATAAACCAGATATCATTTAAAGCAACGGTTGCACGTATGGTTTTCAAAATCTTCCTAACCTTATCAGCTTCTGCTATCGTCTCTATTTCCTTGTCCTCCTAGATGTCCATGAAACCAGTAGGAAGTTAGTCGAGTCCAGTGAAGCGCAGAAAAGAAATTTTAACAGATCATGTGGGTAAAAGTTCGGTTTTATGGCGCGTTATGAGGCCGGTTGATCTCGTTAACTCAAATCCCAGAAAAAATATCATGGCAATCCGCTGACACACATTGCGTTACTGAAGTGATCTCTAAGCTGCTTGTTTAATGCGATAGCCTTTATTGAAGCTATATACAGGCCAACTATATAATAATTTAACAAATGTATTTACAGTTGAGGTACACAGTCGCTCGACACTTACCTAACATTTCACCGATTGTGTTTTGGCTCTTTCGCAAGTTTCGCTGTTGAATCCGCGTCGCAGTCTGCGAGAACAAATAGTTCAGCTAAGCACTCGCGCGACCATCAAGCACTCGCTTTCTGCACTATCTTACCATTCTGTGCAATCCATAAGAAAAGTTATTAGACTAAAAGCGAGCAGGTGCGTTGGAACTTGTGGCAATTGTTAGCCCAATCGAAGCAAGCTGCCATCTTAACAACTCTAGTTTTCACCTGGCAAGCTGCTCCTAATCGTAATGGCAAATGACGATGAACGCTTTTAAAATCTTTGTTATTGTTGGCATTTACTACGGCCTTGATGAAGCGAAAGGAAACAAACTTCAACGCGCATAGATGAAAGTCTGCAGAAAACAAAGCTGCTATAATAGGATTATTACTGGGTTTTAATCATCAACAGCGCGTAAAACGCCCTCAACATTTGGAAGAAGATGTTCATTATCTGTACTACGCTAGTCAGGGACATAGCCGAAATTTATACGGAGATATGTGCATTGAAAAAACGATTTCCTGTCGGGCTTCGAATGGCCGCATACTGCAGACAAACGACTATGCGTTGTATAGATGATGGACGCTACAGCTAGGGAGCTAAGCATCCCAAATGTTGTAAGATAAGTCATAAGAGCAAAAGCTCCTTCACAAATGCAAATACTGAGCGTTTCTGTTGATGGATTTTATGAGAGCAGTGCAGATGCGATCAGCTATGAATTCATTTGTCGCTTTCAAGAAGAAGGTATGTTTGCGATTACTGAACGATATTTACCTCATCAAGCATACGTTTTTTGCGTCTTCTCAGCGCCGAAAGGCCCGCCTCAGAGTTAGCGACTGTGATGCTAGAGAATGGCGGCGCGCTAGACAGGCCGCTTTTAGATGGGTCTTTACCGATTGCTTTAGTTTACTCTGCCTCAGTCAACGACACATTCCGGCTATGAATAAAAGGCCCCTTCCTATCGCTTACAATATCTCACGTCGTTTGAGGATAAAAATGTTTATTTGGCAATTTAACTGTTTAAAATGGCTGTTTGCAAAAATAGTTAACGAAAAAATTCTCATTCACTAAAGAAAGAGAGATTTGTCTTTATTTAAATCAACAACATGGAGATTTATCTTCAATTATTAAAATTAACAGGATTGACCTTAATTTCCATTCTTGCGCTTGTAAGCCTCTATGAAATGAACTCTTCCAAAAAAAGAAGGTTATACGAACTTTCACGAAACAAATAAACTTTTATATCAAACAAATAAAAACTTCCATCAACTCGTCAACCGGAGCTATAATGTGTCTAGTTATATGTGCCCGTTACTCCTGCTGGGCCTCTCTTAGTCGTCATGTATTGTATGTAGAAAGAAGTACTGAGTACTGCGGATAGGATTGCAGTCAGTTGAGCTATAATGTGAATAGATGTTTAAGCGATAGCAAAGCAAATAGGTAATCACAGTAAATACCTGTGTTTAAAAAATCTCGTCGTTCTCTCTTGCCCCGTTGGGACAACTCCTACATAAAGGTCTTATGCGCTTCTCACCAAAACCTGCCAATAAGACAATATTTTTGTCCAGTCAATCTTGGAGATTGTTTTTATGCACAGTTGACACTCGGCTGAATTACAGTCGTTAATGAACACAAAATTTATGACATAACTTCTTCAAACTTTAGTATAACTGTCGTTATGAGACTGCAGACCGAAAACCTTCAGTTGTTATTATTTTTATATCTGGGCGTTATTAGTTTTATGATTCGCTCGATTAAATATGATTGACCTAAAAGTACAACTAAACCATCGTTATATAATTTTCCCAAATATTTTTCTTCTTTTTCTTCCTCTTCGCGACGTTTGCCTTATTGTCATGACACTGTTCGCTTTTTATCTTCTTCCAGTCTTCGCGTTCACGAATGTAGTCGCGCAAAAAGTGGAACTTTTAAAACGTAAAAATTTGTTGCTGAGAATAGAAAAAAGTGAATTAATAAGAAGCAAAAAACGTTGAAGTGAGGCATGACGCGCAATTATTAAGTAACGTCAAGTAATTTTCTCGTCACTCCTCAAGAAAATTGTTGATGTTTTCGAAGATGAGCGCTGATGTGGTTCGAATTTTCATTTGGCGTTCTATAAAGCGTTTCTCGACATTAATTAGAAACTTTTGAGTTGATCGCAAATTTGTTGACGTTGTGTGCATCAGTTATTAAAGTTGATACCAGCAACCTTATTAATATTTGATATTCAACTCCTTTAATATCGCCACGTGAATTTTCATCACCATTTAGATAGCAAAGTTCCTTGATAGCAACGTCTTTTAATAGTATTTTGTTGAACTCAGCTTATGAAATTTTTCTAATGAATATCTTGATAGTACCTCTTGCATGGAACTATCGAGTCATACCACTTTGTAAAGCAGAAGAAATAAGATGATGATTCGTAATAAGTGTGATGTTCGCTGCTCGTAAGATCTTCCCTATTATCGATTTTCCTTTCTTCGAGTTTTTGAAGAATTATGTATGATTGAAAATGACTAGAGTTTGTGCCTACGAATTCTGCTTCACATGCAAAAATGTCTGGTGAAGCGACCGGCGGTCAGTTGGCCAAATAGCTGCATTTTAAAGCACTAGCTTGTGAATGTTCATGGAGCCTGTTGTGTAAATGGAATAAGCATTGCTTTCTCACTATCTGACGAACACTTATGTATGCTTAATGGGATGAAATACAAAAAACGCATTCCATGCCAATCTGCTCTCCATTCTTTCATACTTCCATCCTCAACTAGAAGATGCCAAATGAAATGTGCATATTCAACGAGAACTCGATTTCAGCTCTACTCCAGGGCGGTCGTTTGCCGACGTGGCGCCGTCAGCTACGAAGTCGTGTATTCCGTACAACACTATTGGTCGTAGTTGCTCATGTGCTGTTCTGGTTACCGTATAATTTGTACGCGCTTATGAAGTATGTGAATGCGGACGTGTACGCGCAAATGAGTGAGCACGCCAATGTATTCAAGGATTTACAGATTCTCATTACGCTGATCAATCCGTTCCTTTACGGATTCTCGCACTAATCTAATATACACATTCCAACAAGGTCAGTTTTGATCGGAATCGATATCGCTTATTGAGTGCTTATTTTCTCTAGAAGTCTCAAAAAGTGCTCTGCTCTTGCCTTACTGCTGATTGCGACCTGTTTGAAAGATTTTATATGTATGTTTGTACATCATATAGCAATCTGAGAGCATCGCTTAAGAGCGCACATTTGGGAATGGGGTAAGATTTTGTTTTCAGTGCCCACATGGGGTACAACTGTTGTATAATATTGCTTTGCAACAACAAGTCAGCTATATCGAAACAAATGCTGCCTTCACTTTGTCTTCAGCGAGTTTGCCCATACAACATTGAATGCAGAACACACCCGAAAAAACGTACTTTCAAATAATTATGTCTTGTCTGATCTCAACTTCCTACTCTGTGCCTTTTGTAAAACGCTTTGCATTTGGTAAATTAATTTTATGTACGAGATAATGTGTAAGTGAACTAGCGCCGAATAAACAAAGAAACAAAGATAATGATATTGGTCTGCCGATTTCGTGAATTTGGATGTACTACGAGCATATAGACACCAAAACTAAACATCGCGTTCGTTCGCTTTTAGAAGGGTGACGGTTATGTTGCGGATGTAACAGCTCAAGCATGAACGGTTCTTGTCGCTCCTAGAGCAGCCTCTCCTCTTCCCTCCCCCTCCTTTGGACCTCTTCTAGAGGTCATCTATTCCAAACGGGATAATAAGTTAAGATACTATTAGCCTTCATATCATGAGCGAGTGCACGAAGACAGCACTCTTTGCGATCATGAATGCTTCTTATGCGGATATTTCGACCGAAATTACAAGTTTGTGAGCATTAAAAAGTAGATTTAGCCATTTGGATTAAAAAAAAGGGTTCTCACAAAGCTGTCAAGCGATCCGATCGCAGTCTCACATTTCAGCTGTACTTTAAGCACTTATACACCTCTTCCTATGGAACAGGCACCTCCAGTTAAAGCCATTATGTTCATTTGGCTAAAAAAAAGGAAACTTCTCAATATTACCCTCCTTAAGAAAGCGAACGAACTGAAGAAAAAAATGAAAACGCCACATAACTGTGTCAAGACGATCATGAGCATGGATGAATCTACCACCTTAGAAAACGCATTAGTGGCCGCAAATCAGAGCATCGTTTCGAAATGAAGTTCACAATTTGCTAGGAAAAAACAAAAAAACGTATGATAGAAAAATGAAAGAAATGGTAATGAGAAATCGAGGCAAAAAGGAAAAATGAAACCGCAAAACGGAGGGCAATCAAGTTCTTAAGATGCGATGAAAGAGAGATGAAGGGTGGTCGTTCATTGTTTGAAAAAAAAAAACCGAAAATTTTTTACGGGCGGTACAAAAATTCTAGTCTAGTACAACTTTTCATGACTACTTTTTCAATACTTACTATTGTGTCTACCGTTCCGGCGCAGATGACACAGATTCACAGTAAGCCATTCTCAAGAGATTCACAGTAGATTCACAAGAGATTCACTCAAGAGATCCACAGCAACTCTCAAGTGATTCACAGTAAGCCATAAACAACTCAACTAAAACGCCTCTTTCTCCTTTTCACGCAGTTCAAGTTGTCTCAAAACAAAAAATAATGGACTTATTTGTTCAACTTGGTTTTGTGAATGGAAAAGTCGTTAAAGATTGCTTCTTTTCGTCCCCAAAATTTCGGTTCGAAAATCGACCGATTGGATGTTTGCTATATTTTTTACAGCGTAACACCTGCCCAGTAAAAATTAAACTCGACGCCTTAAAAGACAGTGACCAATTAAGCAAAACGCTTTGCCATACATGTTATCGACATATCAAAATTGGTAATTTTTCAGTTTTTTTTTTATTCTGAACGGCTAAGCAAATGGTGCTTAAGGCAATCGACGTACAAAGTAGTGACTTGTATGTGCGAGTCGTTCCTTTCGTTATATCAGATGAAAACTGTGAGCATGCCACTTTCTTATTCTGTCAAGTACTTTTATACTCGTATACATAAGAAATATATTTAGCGTGCTGCATTTCTGCAATGCGGGAAGAGTTCGAAAGAACTGGATTTGCGAACGGATGAAAACCGTGGGCATGCCACTTTTTTATTTGTAATATGACACCCATAATTATTGAATAGAACTCAAAACTGATGAATTATCATTATTTCAAAAAGTCTTTTTTGGCGACCATTTAGTTTTATCGATCTCACACTTTGTCGTCATGGAAATTACGCAAAAAAAAAAAGTGTATTTAAAGCAAAGCAACATGGATTTTTAGTTTTTGTACAAATTTTCATCAGCTCTTATTCGTACTTTTCCGAACAATTCATTGCGGCTCTTTAATAAAGCATGCACTGCAAACTTAAACAACTTTTTCTTCCGAGCACAACTCATAATTCTTCAGGTTCGCATTTCTTTAACGGCTCGCTCTAATGAATGCAATCATTGGTCGCTTTGAGTGCAATTAGCCCGCTGCTAGTGAACTTGGACTGCAATAGAATAATATTCAGTGGAGCGTACCAGAAATCGAAAAGGTTTCATGACAAGCTTGGAATGCCAACATATGTCAAGCGCTTTATCCTCTCCCCTACAGCAATAGTTCTATATTAGGATTCACAAATATCCTCAAAAAGAAGAAATACATTTGTGGTCTTAAACGAGTTTTACAATCACATTCTCATTCTATTTGAAAGCAAGAATATGCTAAAAAGAGCGACAAAATTTACACCTAAATAATATGAGCTTAACTGCTTCGCTATCAACAAGCTTTTTGATATATTGTTCATATCAACCATAGTAAGGTGTATGATAACATAGCAGATAATTTTCCAGTGATAATTTAAATGTCGAGGCATATCTATGCGATAACCACCCTTTAGGTAATAGAACAGCCTAAGAGTGTTCACATACATGCTACGTGAAGCTTGCATAAGAAATGCACGTACCTCCATTTGCAGTTTTACCCTTTGATCAGCACGATACGAAAAGCTCGCATGAATATGGATTTCTCGAATTAAAAATCTCTTCATTTCGTCATAATTAAAAACATTTTCCAAAGTTTTCAGAATTAGAAGGAATTTCGAAATAGTGAACATCGCTGAATTTTTCAGAAATCATCTGAAGATATAAAAAACGATAGCCGATTCAATCACAACGTTGCAAAAACGACATAGAAAATATTATTGCACTCATTTTACGCCATTGTCGTTCAGTACCGCCATGCTTAGAGACAGCTGCATATGTTCTTCACTAAGTGACATGACAACCGAGTGCAAAGTGTCCTTTCGTTTTACTGCTCTTAAAAGTCTACTGTTACATGTGGCCTTTTTGAATGATATTGTGTTGTCACCTTTTCACCTAAAACTACCATGCAAATAATGTACTACTGCCTCGCCGTGACCTTTATTTGTAGCAAATAAACGAAGGAGAATGGGCAAAAACGGTCAAGAGCTGATCACTCAGTGCTTTGCAACAAATGCATTCATGATCCGTGATCCTTACTTCATGACCGAGGTAGTAACCGTACAAGCTTATGGCGTGCAGGACCTGATCAGGCCTGATTGCAAAAGCATATGAATTTTACGTAGTCGTGATTTTAATGATAACGTTTTTTCTGCTGAAAATTTTTTAAAAAATTCTATTGCAGCTGGCTTATGCATAAACGTTGATACACTAGTTAATCGATGGATGCGAATTCAAGTTTCCTTTGGATTCCATTCAGACAACGCGAATCTTGTGCACATATTGCATTTCCGTGTATAGAAAGCGGAAAGGCAATCTGACAAAAAGAATACAAAATTTTTTTCTTGCGTACTTTCAGAAACCGCATAACGCATTGTGGCCATATCCGTACTGCGCACATGTGCAAATGTGATCGTTTGCCACTATGGTAATTTTAAACCGGGCATCACTGAAGCAATAGTTATAAAATCTAGCATTTATAATCCATACCATAAGACCATCCCTTTTACTCAATTTCGGATCATTTCATTAACACTAAGGGAAAGATATCTCCTTAAAAGAGTGAAAAATTTGAACGCGTTTTTCAAGTGGTCAGGTTAAATACTTCGCTCAGTGGGTCGTTACATAAACGAACCTTTGTGATACATCTGTGCAATGGTTGGATCGGACAAAGTTTAAATTATTGCCATTTGCGAGCAGGCTATGAAACCGGCTGGCTTGATGGCTGACTCGCCAGAATGTATAACAAATATCTATACTTTTGAGCTAGAAATCCAATTTTCAAGCATGTTTATTTCCAAATGGACGCAAGATAATGTCATATAGCCAATCCGCAAGTTATATTTAGTGATGAAATTCACAACGATATCTGTAATTGGTAGTTTAACTGCCAGCAACTATTTAGTGCCAACTGTTGTACAGTTCAGCAGACCTGCTAACAGCAAGGAGGAGGGATGGGGAAGGAGGGAGGGAAGGAAGAGGGGGAGGGAGAGGGGGGAAAGAGGAGGAGCGGAAGTGACGATATCGCAGCTAGTTCGCGAAATGCAAAAGATAAGCCCCTAGCACGCGGAACACTCATCAACACTCTGTCGGACAAGTGATTCTTCTCTCGCAGTAAAATATAGAACAGCACACTCTCTTTAGGCGTTCTTTTTGCGTTTCATCGCCCGCTTTGCAACTGCTCCAACCACGTCGAATTAAATTTGATTGATAACTACTAGATTTTGTAGACGTATGAGGAGCGCAACTACTTCTGATGGTATGACCAACAACATACTGAGTTGTGTTCCGAACTCTTTTACAGCTGAAGTGTAGGCTGGTACCAATCCGGAAACAGTTCTTTAAAACAATGGTGCACTATACTCATCAATTGGATGAATAAAGCGATTGCACTATTGAGAACGGTTTTTTAGCAACCTGGTTTCGTCAAAACACTACACCTTACCTGTTCGCTTTTTTTAGAAAATTTATCTCCACAACTTATATGTGCGAATGATGAGCTTAACGTTGCAGCATGAATGAAACGAGCGTAGTGCCGTTAAGCCGACAAATGGCCGATACGGTAGAAATTGCGTTTCTCTCAATTATCATTGTGCTGGGCACTCTATTGAACTTGATCATATTCATGCAACTCGTGCGTCACTCCAGGTTATTATTCGCTTCTCACCATCGCTTGCATTGATGATGCGCTCAGCGTATTAATAATTTATTGATGAATGAGTACATATTCGTGGGATCTATATTCTAGTTGATCAGTTGGGACCGTATTTGAATGAGATGTAACGTGTATAAAAGTGAGCTAGACGAAGAGGGTTCAGGAGGGATTTGGTCACTGGAAGACGAAGAGGTGGGGGGTGGGTGGGGGGGGGAGGGTAGAGCGGGGAAGAGAACACAAAGTACGTTTAGATGCTACACTCTTTGATGCATACGTGTAGACACCTCGCTAACTGAAACAATTATTTAAAAAAGAGATCCGAAGAACTTTTCGCCGGAAGTAAAAATTACGTTAAGGCTTTAGGTTAAGAAGCATCGAAAATTTTAAAGTTACCAATAACATACTATGTCGTATCAAATATTACCCAAAATCCGTCCCTTGCATCTATATTTCCAAGAGAAGACGAAAAATGTCTTCACATACATTCCGCTCTCAGTTCCGCACTGCCATATCTGTCGATATTAATATTGTTTTCTTTAAAGCGTTAACATTGTTACCTCCACAGAGCTATTACTGCACTTCATAACCGAAAGTGCTCTATTACATTTTATCACTATTTTCTCTATAGCCAAGTCCTGATGATAGCTGATGTTCCTGTAGTGACTTCGAGATGCACTGGCAAGATTTAAACTGATAATCAATCGTTTCCAAAAAAGTTCATTAGCGTTCTGCTCAAGAGTTATATTTCTACCGAAATTTTACACAAGCATTTTACATACTCATCACTTTTGTACGGTATAGTTTTCCCACAACACAATGGATCACTAATATCGAAATCGAAAAAATGCTGCAGTTTTATCTATATCACAAAAAAGTGGTCAAAATTCGCAAAATGATATCAGTGCAGCTACAAATCGTTGATCGGCTTTTAAATCTCGCTCCTACAACACACTTCAGTCCTCGCACAGATTGCATGAGAAGAAATTTAAAAACAAAAATCGAAAAGTGGCTGGGTAATCAAAAGTTGTCAAGTTGAGCAAATACGTCGATTATGCTCAAAACTAAGCACTCTTGTGTTAACATGTTGATCAGTGCTGATCAACATGAGCAATTTCGTAGCGAGAAATCGTTTGTTCTATTCGCTTCAAAAGTAAGCTTTAAAAAATGCTGACATGAGAGTGGCCGCAATATGCAAAAGTGGGTCAGATTCGTAGCTACAGCTGCTTCTGCAAGAAGCTCGTTTCTTGAAGCTATTGCTAACCGTCTTAATAATTCGGGAAAAACACGGTGCTAGTTCGTTTCCATGTGGTTCTACCGTCCATTTTTCCTGATACCTTCAGAAAAGGTGCATTCAAAAATGATGTAAAACGCATGGACAGGAAAAATACTGCAAGTGACATTGAAACGAATCAATGTCACTTGCAGTATTTTTGCACACAGTGCAAAAATACTAACTTGTGCACACAGAACCACTGATTCCCCCAATTGGCATTAAAATTGTTGTTTTTAAAGCTGTACACATGCGTTCCCTCTAGCCCGATTTTTGATTATGCTGAACAGTTATTGAAGTTATTCATCATAATTGCCAATTTTTTTTGGGTTGTTCGGTGAACTGATATATTTGCTATAGCATTTGATGTTGGCGGCGTTCAATGCGTATAGTAGATAAGTAGTACCCTCATCAACGCCAAAAAAAAAACAATAACTTCCATCACTCGCCCCCCTCCGTCCACGTTTCTGTAAGGAATGAGTTATAAAGTTAGTAGCACTCCCAAGAAAAAACTTTAAAAAATCACGAAGGGACCAGCACCACTATTACTGCCACGAAAAAGGTGATTAGCGGCCACACAACGCCCACGTATCCTCTACATGTATGTATCCATCTTTCAGGACGCCTACAGCTACAACAAGCTTTTCATCGGGTCCATATCAAATCAGTTCGTTTACATTATTCAAGCTCAACTTATGTGTGACCGATTTTGCGATTCTACTGGTACATGCTCTCGGCAAGGTAACTCTCATTCTCAGTAAAGCACTTGGGCCTAGCAAGAGCACCGGCGCCATTATTCCTTTTCAAATGCCACTTCTCAAAAACTGATCATGGTCTATGGCAAACGCCAGCTTTACTAAAAGAAGTTCTTTCAACAGCACTTGTTGTCGCATGCTATCCAGGTTAAGCCCTTCCTGCGCACCTACAAAGTCCAAGTAGTGCTAAAAGTTTAGAGCTCAAATGACGAACGGCATAATCACGGCTTCATAAACCTGAGACAGTTCGGCTGAAGATTTTTGATTGCAGCGTTAGTTCACTATGAGAGATTCTATGGTTTCATCGCCGTTGAAGAGGCACGAGATGAGGAAACCGAGGCTCTCTTTTGCTAATAAACCTCATTTTTACCATAAATTGCTCTCCCTGTAGAGTTTCATATTTTCAAAAAAAACTGCTGCAAGGGGAAATGGAAGTAGTTGATTCGAAATTTCGTTAGGATTGATAAACAAGAATTAACAGCGAGATTATCCCTTCTATTTCACTTCTCCAACACGTCCCCCTCCCCACCCTCTCCTTTCATCAATCAAAAATGGTTGTCCACTCAAATGTCATATCATGTTTTATAAATGCAATGTTTTCAATTAGCTGTATCCCTTTTAGTGTGTTGAGTTCGAATTAATACATACGAATTTCACGCCGTTCATCGTCAGCAAAACGGAGTGATTTTAAAATGAGATCCATTAACGATTCTGATTCCTCGAAGAAAAAGAGCATGAAGAAAAAGAGAACCTTAGCAAATGTCACTTGTGATCGCTTAAATTATTATTGCTTCGACGTAATCGTTCTGAAAGCTCTACTGCGGTCGTATTCGATAATGTTATCGACAAAGCTTAGAATTATAGACGGTTATCAGTTCGACCGCAATTATACACTCATCTTTAACGAATGTTGAATTTGAAAAAAGATTCCTAGTCGAATGAAAACGCATTGCGACGTAGGGATACTTGTAAAGGCTGCAATGCATTTGGCAATCATTGGTTGTGATACTCGAGTAGTAGCTCAGTGGTAGAGCTCGCGCTTCGTATGCGGGAAGACCTGGGTTGGATTCGCGGCTGTTTACCCGACGGATCGCCAACACGGCGACCACCAGGCGTTCCGAAACTGGTAGAAAGAATCATGCGTGAGCATGGTTGTCAGCTGCATCGATACGGGAATCGATAAAATTACATCCCTTTGCTTGCTGTGACACAGCACTAGCATGCGTATATACCTGAGTTGGCACTGCGATCGCTGAAGCATGTAAGGCGAGATCCTAGCGGAAATGAACATCACGTCATGATCCCAGACAAACAACATTCCTTAATCGATCTGCGCTTTATGTAAGTTGACTCTTCCATCTCCATGCTTGTATAGGCGTGATTCACACCAGTGATGAGTGAACAATCAGATGGAAGAGTCAACCAACATACAGCAAAAGGAAGTCAGGTATTCTGTCTCTTCTCAAGCTGTTCAATTCACAGCGCACACCTATAAGTCCACGTGCACAGGTCTTCTTATATGCCAGATGGCAGAACCAAATCCTATGCTAAATGGTAAAAAACTGACAATTATCTATTGCGTAACGCGAAGCTCCTATACATATGTCACATTCATAATTTTGCGCTTATAATTTTTTCGCGTTTCGCATTTACAGAAGGGTTGAGAGTATGCATACTACGTTTATAGTTTTGCTGCATACAATGCAAATCAGTGACGAAACCATGGAAGACGGTGCAACTTTGGAACATAATTGTTTTTTTCGGCTTCGCGTGAACGAATATGTGAATAATCCTGCTCTTCTAGAGGGAATGTTTTCTGGAAAACTACAATTACTTTACTTCAGGTTGTTTGGCTATCGACCTATGAATGGCCGTTCGGTACGGTTAGTTGCAAGATCTATCAGTTCCTTTCGGCGTTTACCTACTACAGTAATTCGAACGTTGTGGTTGCCATCGGTATCGATCGCCTCAAAGTCGTTTATATCAGCCATATTCAAGGCAACTGCTTTTTCAATTTGCTAAGATTACATAAATAACTGGAAACATTAAATCCTTTTCGAAGATATGAAATAACGTCTAAGAAGGATGAGACTGTTCAGCGTATGATGATGGTTCGCTTTCCCAGCTTTTCAACTTCATTCACCTACAACTGAAAATAGAAATCTAAGGAATTCACCGCTCTAGCGCTCAATATATAGAACCAAGTAGTGCCAAAAGACATTCGGGTTCTCGCCGTGTCGCGAAATGAACCACGCAGCACCTCTGAGCTAAGGCATTCATTCATTCATTGTGCTCGAAAAAGAAACTGTATAATTTTCTCATCGGAAGCTGCCTTCCTCTTAGTTATCGACCTCATCTCCTCCTATATCTAGCTAATAGCAGCAAATGAATTTACATCCATGAATCCTTCCAAGAATAACTTGCACGGCTGAACTGACATATAAAGAACTCGCAGATATTTCGTAGAAATAATCCCTGTTAAATATATTCTGCTACGATTGCATCATTTTCTACACTGTCTAACTTTTTCCGCGTTTTCGCGCATGATTACATCCTTCTCTTCCACCCCTTCCCCCCCTCCCCTTTCTTTTTCAATCATCCCGCGAAGGAAGCAAGTCGCTCCTAGATGTAGCTTTCATCTTTGGCCAAAAATGTCTAATTTTTGCTCACAGCATACCGTTCACAGTTCGAATGAATATTAAAAATCGATTCGCGACTCCACCTAGACTAACACCATGATAACCGCCTAGACATGCTGTAATGAATAACGAAATATCCAAAATCACGATGACATTTTTGACTACTGGTTGTCCGCTAAGCTGACGATTGCCTTTTCCATATGGGCATAAAAATGCTAGAAGATACAATATTCATTTCGACCTTTTTCACAACTCAGTTACAGCTTATTGCGTGAAGCGAAATATCATCTATTCAATTATCACTATTCGCAATCGAGCACAACTTTCATGAGAAAACCAAGAAATTTCAACTGCATTAAAGCCAAATGAAACAGCACGCTATGAAACCTAGAAAAGGGTTTGTTGGTTGGGGTGAAACGATATAAAAATGCTATATTTTTAAAAATATTTCAAAACTGAACTTCAACTAAGCAAATTTAGCGCAAATGAACGAATATGCGCATTTTTCTTTACTGAAAATTTTTTAAATACAAAGTCATTCGCAGAATTTGAATGAAGTAAAAAGTCGACGGGGAATCACTCTTCTTAAAATGTCTTCTTAACCATTTGAACACCATAAAATATAGCAATCGCTGCGAGTTGTTGCAAATACTTTGCTAAAGCACTGTTCAATTCAGCGTTTCAAAAGGAATACACTGAGTTTCGAAGAAAAACGCCGATGGTAAACTAGTTAAATGAGATAGGCACGATTATGTCAACTTGGCGGCCCTGACATATTATAATTAGCCGTTGTTATCAAATACCATTGCATGGAACAAGTGTGGACAAACATGTAGGCAAACAGTTGGCCTACTTAAGAAATACTGAGAAATCAAGCCAGAAAATCCACAGCAAGTGCGCATATTAATTACTCAAAAGCGCACTCGCGCTTTTGCAAATACAAAATCTTTCAAGTGCTAAAAAAATTGCAGTGGCATATTCAATCCTTCAAAAAGCAGACTTGCAAAAGCGCATAACAAGACCTCTCTGTGAGCTTATTTTAATGAACTAATCTTCTATGAGCATATCTCAGCTTATGATGAAAGTGTATTCTTTTGTTGTGATGAGTATAACGCACATAAGATAGGTCAAATGAAAACTACATGCAAATTCACGAGCAACTATGATTTCGCAAATTTTTGTGGCATAAGGAGGAAAGTTCTTTTTGCGCGACTGAACCTCGTTTCACAAATCGTACAGAAAGGCAGAAAACGAACAATCTTCGCTTGTTCATTGAACAATAATTTTCATGTGATGAGCCCCCTTTATTTAAGCGTCAAATAAAAATTCCAACAATTGAAATTTCGTCGAAAGCGTATCTTTTTAGCTCCTCGCGGGAGAAAATGTCGTACATTTTCGCTTCCCAGCAGAAACTTATTATAAACGTATTGAGCGTTGATCTCTCAACGATCATCGAGCATTGCGCAAAACTATGACTGCAACTATTGTGAGCGCACTTGTACGCTTGTAAAGTGTGGCGACCAGTGCCAGATGGAACGGCAGAAACAAGCTGCTAAAAAACTTGCAAGCATTCTGCAACTAGCCAGCCTACGTTTTCACCACTTGGGAAGCACAAAAATGAATCTTTCGAAGAGGATTTGTAAAGGTGGATAGCTCACATAAAATATGAACTTTCATTATTTTCCCACATCTTGTGCGTGTGGTTCGCGGATATATATCATGCTGGCCCTCCTCCTCCCTCGTTTCATCTCTCTGGTTAAGAAATGTCTTTTAACACGAAAATGAGCCTTTTAGATTTAGAGGCTATTGATCAGTCTGGCAATTGTTGTACGGAGTCAGCCTTGAGAACCGAAACCATCAGACGATCAAATGCATAAATACGCACATATGGCATATGCAAATTTAAGTATGAAGGTCCTAAAATATGTTCTGCAAATGTAAATTCGCTAAAAGCACATTTTAAAAATGCTCCGCTAAATTTGCATTCGACTTCTCAATTGCCTGATCTTTGTACGCTCTGTTTACGCTACTAGCTGCTTTAGAAAATTAAATCAAAGTCTATCCTCCTCTAGATTCGCCTCACAATTAACGAGAACAAATTATACATTAGGATATCTATATACTGTTGTTTATTTTGACAGCGAGCAATAATTATCGCTTGAATGTTAATCCGAAAACAGCATTTGAAAAGTTGCCGAAAACATCAAAGTTCGATATACGAAATAGCCTAACATAGTGCATATATCAAACGAGGGATGTTTGCCCCAACTGGATTCTTTGAAAAATACCACTTGGTCTAAACGTAAAAACAGTGGTTAGAAATGCTAAATTTTGTTGCTGTGATGCATAGTCGAAAATATAAAGCAAATTTTTACTTATGTTATTCTGGAATTTGCTACACAATGCAGGGGCGACCTCGGTGAGACGTGTGCGTTGTATGCTTTTATTCGCATGGATGCTCGCCGCTATTTGCAGCACACCGCAACTCTACGTATGGACCACGATCGAAATCAGCCTCAGTTGGATACAATGTAGCACCGTTTGGGAAGTAAGCCGTTTATTCGGCGTGTTTACTACGATCATATCGAAATATAACTATGCACTCAATGGCGAGGAAATTTGGACAAACGATGGTTGCTCAGGAGAGAAAACTAGGGGACGGGATTAACACACCTAGCGGAGTACGAAAAAAGGGCCGCTCCCTTGTCGTTCCCTATCCTTTACCCTCTCTCGTCCACTCCCCCCCCCCCCCCCCCCCCCCCCCTCCCCGTCCGCCTATCCTCGGGGATTCGGTATAAATAAACGTCAGAAAAAATCACAGCTGATCTCCACAAATGCTTTCTGTCGTCGTCGCCTTCATACCAAAATTTGCTAGTTATTTGCCCCCGTCAACACTAGCTGAGGTGGGTATTTCATCTAAAAGTTATTTCATGAATTTTAAATTCTCGCTAAAACGGCATGCGCATCCATTAGCATGCGACCACTTCAAGTTTTGACTAGAAAATGGCTGATACAGATTCCGTTAAATAAACAACTAAAACGCCTTTCCTGTAGTCTGGATAGTACTTTTTACTGCATTCGTTAACAAAATGACCACTCTTTTGTGCTTTCATTTGTATGGGGAAAAAAAGAAAAGATCATTTTAATTTCTACGGGCGAAAACTTATTTCAGTTTACTTCACTTTGTCTTGTTGCTTTTACAGGCGTAGGCCCTGCCAGCATGCACAATTATTTTCTCAGTACTGTTCGAAAAGAAAGAAACTTTAAGCATTCTTGATATGAGGTTCACCTCACTGAGGTGTATGGACTTCAAAAAAAAAGCACACATACACATAGGCAGTGCACAAAAATTAATCAGATGAGATATGAGCGTTGTTTGAGAGCTGAACATTTGGCATGATAATGGTATGC
Source organism: Toxocara canis (assembly GCA_000803305.1). Taxonomy (NCBI): domain Eukaryota; kingdom Metazoa; phylum Nematoda; class Chromadorea; order Rhabditida; family Toxocaridae; genus Toxocara; species Toxocara canis. Next base: position 267,770 of record JPKZ01001707.1, read on the forward strand.
TCATAGCCCAACAATCTGGCTTCCTCAAAATCAAATAGGGAGTCAGTTTTCATTGTTTTGGTTTGCTCTCAAACAAACGGTCATGTTTCTTAATGCTATTAATAAAAAACGAATCAACGATATGAACGTGTCAAATCGATCATTCGCTCTCCTAGTGTCGAGATATGTGTAACGATCAACGATTTTTTGATGCATCGCATCACAAGAACGAAATAAGAATTCATTCGCATGAAAGATGCAATCACTCTTAAATAGAATTTGCGAAAATGAGAGTGTGATGACCGCTCCCATATGTGCATAAAACTAGAAGTTGTTAAAAATGGCGAGAGATGGAAGAAGAAATCTAAGAAAACGAACCACGTCAACGATATGAACGTGTCAAATCGATCATTCGCTCTCCTAGTGTCGAGATATGTGTAACGATCAACGATTTTTTGATGCATCTAACTACAAGAACGAAATAAGAATTCATTCGCATGAAAGATGCAATCACTCTTAAATAGAATTTGCGAAAATGAGAGTGTGATGACCGCTCCCATATGTGCATAAAAGTAGAAGTTGTTAAAAGTGGCGAGAGATGGAAGAAGAAATCTAAGACTCGTAGCAAACCGGAAAACTTCGGTAAGCGTATAAAAGTAAGACAAGCACGAATGGATTGTGCTTGAATGGATTCTACCTGTTTCATTCATGTAATGCTCGTCGACATAGTGTATACCGCATTTGCGTTGCACGTTCGGTTTGTTATGCACGAGACCCATGCGAAAATAAATACGATCCTTCGCTTTGTTAGAAATAGTGCATACAAGCGCTTGCTTCGATCGTGAATAATCGATCTTCTTTCTGATCGTTTAAATTGTATGGTGTTATGACCACTCCTTCATTTGAAAGTATTCTGCTATGTTTATACGCCCTAACCTGGTCAATCTCTGAATCGAACAACCTGTAATCATAGTGGCCAGGAAAACTGTCGGCCGAAATTGCTGAACAATTTCATTTTTTATGCCACGCAAATTATCACTTTTCGTGGCCACTTCACTCCGACAGTTGCTGGAAAATCGAAAAAAAAGACAACTGAATAAGGAAATATGAAGCACTCTATTTTGCGTTAAATTACTTCTCATGTGAGATAAAACATTACTGTTAACAAAAATTGTTTTCAAAAGTTTCGACATGACATGCTCACCCAGATCTACAATTATCTTTCTTAATATGCCGAATTCTTTCAGCGAATCGCATTCCTTTTGCGACTAAAACATCAAACCTTTCACGCAGTAATTATTCGTATGCCTTTCATTCCATTTTGTAGCGCTTTCTTTCAATAAATTGAAGTGTCCGTTATTATCGCTTGGGATTTCTAAAGAGAAAAATAATATTGATTTGTTATTATCGAGACAAACAGACAGTTATTATCGCTTATACAAATAACAAACAAACTTGAAGTCCCTCTTCCTAATTGTACTATATTCTTCATCATGTCAGAGCTATGCTTATAGATCGCCGCATTCGAGGGTCGATCTTCTCCCTCTTTTGAGCGTCTTCAAATGATCTACGAATTGACGCATCAGGCATTTGTCTTCTGGTTTCCTTCACTACTGCTCTTCATCTCGTATCTCCTCATCATGATTCGTCTTTTGCACTACACCTTCCGGCCAACGCATGACGAACGAAAACAGCGTCCACGATCTGCATCTTCGCTGTTAAGGTTATTATTCGCTCCAACTCACTCAACAACGCATACAAATAGACTCACTGAGAAACCTTATTGCTCTTTTATTACAACTGTCTTACTATAACCATCAGTGTGGCAGCAAAATGGGAAAAAGGAATAATTAGAAGGTGCGTCGTTAAGTAAATCAACGTTCTACTCTCATCGCCAGACTTTGCACGTTTACGGAAAAATACTGCGCGGATGAAATGACAGTAAGACCTCTCCAACACAGTCGCAGATATTTGAAGTGAACAAAATGCTAGCAAGTCCAATGAAAATTTTTCAAGCAGTGGGAAAATTTCCATAAAGCTGTGAAATCGTCGATAACCAAACAACTTAAGTGTGGACAAATTTTATAAGTGTGGCTGGGGTCTAAGCGAAGTTCAACTCCAAACCAGTGAATGAAAACTCCGCTCAAACTGTTGTGAATAATCCAAAAAGGCTTCTTCAACCTGAGGTAAGAGGTTACTTTTCTCTCTTTTGTCCTTCACACGCACAACTGGACACCTATGGTCACACGTTTTGACCATGTTCACTTTAGTGCAGATTTTCTAGTTAACAACAGTCTAACGAAAATGTCGAAAGATTGCTCGCTCTATCGCAAAATCAAAAAGTTCTGAAACAAAAACGCTATATGAATTGTTTCCTCTTCTTTACTGCGACGCAATGCGATAAAAACTTGTTTCCAGACCATTCCATTCATTAAGTTTTTGCAACAAGTTAACTAAATTCCGCTTAGCACTGCCAATATAACGACATCGATCATTCTGCTAAAGTATTCACTAGCAAAACTGCCGACATTTACGACTGTTAGAATATATTAGAACACACAGCAACGCAGCACTGAAAGAACCGTCCGCTAACTTCGGCATCAACCAAATGGTACTCGAAAATAATCAAGTCACATTATGATTTGAAGGCGAAATTTAATGAAATATACATGAATGGCTCATCTGGAGACGATGGGAATGCGAAAGTTGACAGCCAGATTTGATACGTAGTTTGTAAGCTAATGCAACAAAGTGCGACTCATATGCCACAACTGAAAATTATTTTAGAAAACCTTTTCTGGAATTATCTAGGCTGGAGAATGTAAAAATGCGCTCATTCTTTTTTTATATTCCACCATCTATTTCTATGGAAGCAGCGGTGCCATACGTACAGAAAATATGTATAGGTACATTTGGATAGCAACAAAACGCAGGGGGGCAGTTGTGTTTTTTGAGTGTGGTAAAGGTAAAGAGCCATAAGCTCGCTTATTATAGCTGGGTGTTATTTTGTGTGAGCAAGAGAAAAAAAGAAGATTCTGCAAAAAAAAAAAATTGATAACTTTGTGTTATAATGCTTTGCTGCATTTCAACGCTCAATTCTGAAAGCCATAAACCGGAAGTTAAAAGCTTCCGTTTCATAGCTTTCAGAATTGGACGTAAAAATGTACTGCATTGAAAGCTGCGTCTAAAGCTAAATTTCCTCCGTGTTATAATGCTTTGCTGCATTTCAACGCTCAATTCTGAAAGCCATAAACCGGAAGTTAAAAGCTTCCGTTTCATAGCTTTCAGAATTGGACGTAAAAATGTACTGCATTGAAAGCTGCGTCTAAAGCTAAATTTCCTCCTATTTGTTCGAAAAACAATGAATGCGTAAAACTAGTATTACGATTACAAACGTCACAACAGGTGATATTGAAATGAGCATTCGGTTATGATCCGCACCTGCCAAAACTCATTATAAATACAAAAGAACAGGAGCATTTGTGACAAGCATGTTGTAGACTGTCTCCTAGACATAGACACATTAGCGGGGAAGCGAAAACTCATTGCGCTTGACGTTTCACAACTAGGGACCAGACTGTTGCAATCAAAAGACCTCTCAACAGATCTCATTGCTATATTTTTGCACAAAACAGTTTTTCCACATATTAGTGGTATTCTGCTCAGCTAAAACCTCAAACTAATCAATTTTAGCTACGACTACAAATAAAATTACTGCGTTTTAAAATACTTCCTGTGGCTGGCATCAACAGTGATTTTAAAAAGCCAATATTTTACCGACATTTTCCATTATCAGCCATACGAATTTGTACTACACAACAGTTCGCGGAAAAGCTATTAAAAGTATGATTAGTGGTATTCTGCTCAGCTAAAGCCTCAAACTAATCAATTTTAGCTACGACTACAAATAAAATTACTGCGTTTTAAAATACTTCCTGTGGCTGGCATCAACAGTGATTTTAAAAAGCCAATATTTTACCGACATTTTCCATTATCAGCCATACGAATTTGTACTACACAACAGTTCGCGGAAAAGCTATTAAAAGTATGACGGATCATAATTTTGCAGCAACAGAAATAGCGCAAATGTTGCTTTTGCCGAGTGTACGAAAACCAAAATCAATGAAAGCAGTTTGCAGGACAAGGATGACTTCGTTTGAGAAAAGTCAGCTAATATCCGAGGAATTGGCCGCATCGCCAATTTGCTGCAAAGGACCCTTCTTCCATCTGCTGCGTTTCGGTGAAAAACACTGTGAAAATAGCGGCTTTTTCTTCGATGATAGTGTTCGATCACGATGCCCCTCAAATTCAACCGAACAAAACGTAAGCCATTCATGCTTTTACCAAGTCGGACAACCGAGAACAAATGGTTAACGATTATTCTTTCTTTCGATGTCTTGCAAACTTTTTTCCTCAGCCCGTCCCCCCTCACTCGTCCTCCCTGCTTCCCCTTTCCCTGCCCTCATCTTCCCTCCGACCTCGTCACCCCAATAAGTATTGTTCTACTTTGAACTGATCGTTTGTCGTTGTCAAACAGAACTAATGGTTTATTGAGGATGATGAGCGATAGTTTCCCTGTTACAAAAAATACTTCTCTTTCACGGTCTTATGTCTCGTTTCCTACCCCATTCCCGTGGAGGATACAAAAAGAGAAGAAACGAGACGTAAGACCGACCATGAAAGAGAAAGAGTTTCCCTGTTACAAAAAATACTTCTCTTTCACGGTCTTATGTCTCGTTTCCTACCCCATTCCCGTGGAGGATACAAAAAGAGAAGAAACGAGACGTAAGACCGACCATGAAAGAGAAAGAAGTCCTTAGCTGTCTTTTAAAACAATCACTGCTAATATCACACAGAAGGCACTGAATTATTTCTAAGGAAAAAAAAAGACTAATATTCAACAATCTCAAATTCCAAAGGTTCGGTTACTTAAACGAATTTAGGTTGAGCAAAAATAATGCAAAGTTCTTTTAAGGGCGCAGCAAAAATCATTGAGGCTAACCACAAATATGTCGAAAAAATCAAGTAGCTACTATACGAACGGTTGAACGTTCGTTTGGTAGCTACTTGATTTGTTAAACGGTTATGGATGAAACGTGATAAAGCATTCTCCGTATGCCCCCCCAACGAAAGAGAATTTCAGTGAACGCTACAAGAGCTTTTCGATAATGAGCACTCAAGCACTAAATAGAATAACTCAAGCTTAATTCCTCTGTTCCAAAATCCTAAACTCTCAAGTGAAAATTCGTTTAGGAATTTTCGTTTCGGAGGCTGTCAGAGAATTCTTTCTCTAATGATTTGTTGCATATAACAGTCTAACACTGAACAATGAATATAAAACTGAGGCTGTTATTTCCCACGAGGTACCGCATAATCTGGCCAATTTTTGAAATCTTTTGTGCTCATTCTGATAAAAAGTTGTCAAATGCCTTTTCAACTTGCTCGCATTCCAGTTAATGGGTATAAACGTTATTAAGCCGTATAGCATACAGTATCATCCGTTACAATGTTTTACGTTGAGCGGTTTTCAAGTCAAATATAAGGAGGGGGTGGGGGAGGGGAGCGGAAGGGAAAGCGTCGAAATCGAAATTTCATTGAACGATCTCGATACTATGTACACTACTGAAAAAAATTTCAGGTGAAAGACTTAATTTCGCTAGAATTTTGACTAAAAAACTCCCAGTTCCCTCAGTTGGGAATAGTCACACCAGATGCCTCATACATTGCAGCTGCAACCCTGCGAGTTAGTGTTTTAACGAGAAAATTTTTCAGAGATCACGAGCTGCGACATTAGTCAGCTGCAGTGGTTCGACACTGCGTAGATCTCGAGCTACACCCTTGTGGCGTCGTCAACTGCGCTCACGAATGTTTCTCACATCGCTGACAGTGGTTGCCGCGCATATAGCACTCTGGTTGCCTTACAATATTATTAGCACCTCACGCTTCATCAATTTTGAATTCTACACATGGGCCTCGGAGCACGGCGGCCGACTTCTCGAAGACCTTATCATCGTGAATTCGTTGATCAACCCCCTTATCTATGGATGCGGTGCTTGAGTTCTGTCACACGTTTCAGCTGTTCTATGATAAGTCTTGTTTTCAAACTGGAATTCTGGGGATGTCGATGATGATAAATTCCACTCTCTGGAAAAACGAATATCACATAATAAGCATTTGCGACAAAAGTACTCAAAAGCCCTTGAATATGCGCAAAAAAGTAAAATTTGTCCACGGTTCACAAAAAAGCTTGGAAGTACCCAACAAAAAAAATCTTTCATAAACTGTTAAAGTAGCCAGCGAAAGACAACACGCTAGTTTCTTTGTTTCATCGAATGCGCCGCCAAAGCTTTCTTACCGAAATTTTCACGAGGAGATTTAAAACAAATTCTTCAGCACCTCATAGCTCATATAATAAGATCATAGCTTCGAAATGACTGGGTAATCATTTCATGATTACTCCATCAGAAAAAAATCGCATAATTCTTTCAAGCACATTTCGACTGTTTCGGTTTATTAAGTTATTTCTTCAGCTTGACAGTCACAACAACATATTGTCCTTGCGAAACGGCATGGTCGGAAAAATAACTGGCATAAAATACAGAGATCGCCAGGAGACGCGCTTTCCCAGATATATCATTCTCAAAATATTCACAAAGAGCTTAAATGGCTGATTCTCAAAAGCACTGTGTAGCAAGGTGATGAACATGCCCTATTCGTTCTGACGTAAAGCCTTTTCCACTCTCCTACTCCTCTCTCGAAAGCTAGGAAAAACGGAAGACAACGGTTAAATGCTTCACGAAGCGCAATGAAGCCGTACATTAGTTGCAGCACGCTTATCTCTTATTGCAAGCTCAAACGCAAAATGTCATTGCACTATTAGCTGTTTTTCTTCAAGATGCAACAAGCAGTGTATCTGTTTCTAAAAAGTAACGCATTCTGACGAAAAACTACGCGTATGTTAACGAATGACTATGAGCGATGCGCGTATGCCCATACCAAACTCAAAACCATTCACTTCTCATTTTAACATTTTAGAGTTATTCATCTCTGCGAACGGTAGTTACGAAATAAACGAACTCCTAATCTCCAAAGTGCGCATTTCTAAAACATAAAAGACAATTTAACATCAAACTGAAGAAACAATTAACAAATGTTTTCAAACGCAAAATGTAACAAACCTAGAGCTTCAAAAGTTGCGCTCATGAGCCATTTACAAATGCAAAATGCTTCTCATATCGCAATCAAGCATACGAAAGGAACACGTGCTCAGACAAAAGTATTTCCTCGACTTTCTGGATGTGATGCTAGTTTTTTTTTTGAAGTGTGGTCTGTATGATCTAAACGTGATGGTTGCATATGTATAAGAGTAGTATACAATTCGATGTCTTTCTTTGTTGCGCATTTATAAAAGTGTATCCTGCCACAAAGTCTTTACAAACAAAGCCTAGCATAAATCATTAACAATATGTCAAACAATAGCTGACAAATTAATATACTTTGTCGCTTCATATGTATAATATGCAACATAACAAAAATGTACGTGTATTTTTCTCCTCTCCCCCACCCCCCACCTTCCTTCCCTCCCCCTAGCAGATTTGGGTGTCTATTACCTAAGGTCCAGATCCCCCTTCCTCCCTCCATCTATTACAACTTGTTTACCCGGATCAGCTCTCATCATGTTACTTCCCTTTACATCGAAATTTTAATGCTTAATATCCCAGTCCATTGCCGAAGTGTTCGCATAAGAATATAAGCAAGAATAAAAGTAAGAAACGCTATTTGCGCCAGCAGAGAAAAGCATTCCTCAAAAAAGTCCACTAACCTCGGACTGAGCAATCAAATGGTCTTCAGCCTGAGATGACTGCGCACTCGAAGAGTGTCCTATTTGCTCACATCGCACCACCATGTTACCCGAAACTGCCGTCCCATGAGGATACCTGAAAATTTTGAAGCATACAATAATGACACACAGAATATCGAACATATCAGTTTAGAACTGTTGTCATGTTGATAAGTAGCCGCAGTTTGCTGCCAATTTGTACGATGCACAAAATGAAATATTCGCTAAAGACAATCACAAAACTCCGACCGTACATCGAAATGGCAGGACTGTCTACTGGTAAATCTTAAATCTTTCGTTGAAATGCGTTGCAAATTATTCCTAGTTGAAATTCTAGTTGCCTCCCAGTGTATGCATTTATGTGAATTATTACAGGAAGGCATGACTAATTTCAACAAAATATAAAAAGAAACAATCTTGAAGAAAGCAAGCTTCAGATGGATTGAACAAGTTGAATAGCAATTTCATTATGTACAAAGAATGCTTTCTGTGAACGCATCTAAACGTTGTTCACACCAAAAAAGGGCGACTGCGTATGGGGTTGTAAGAAACGACATCAATTTTTGAAACGAAATCTTTGGATCAGTCTTTCAGATCCTCATTCTACTAAAAATTGCTATCATTTTACCGACATAGTCGTTGCCGTCCTCTTGTCTCAAGAGAGTTTATGTGTGCAGGATTGCACATATAAAATCTCTTGAGGCAAGAGGAAGCAATGGAATTGAGACAGAGAAGTTAAACTGAGTATAATGGAGTCTACAATTTTAAATTGAGCTATCGTTTTCAAAAACTCACCTTTTCAAATAAGTTATTTTCATTTGCTTTCAAACACCCAGTTAGCAAATCATTGGAGAGGAGCCATTGGAGAAATAGACTGTAACTCGCCAGTAAAGATGAGCCATTGGGCTAGATGGCAGCTCATCAATGGATGGGAATTGACGATTAGGTATTGTTTTGGATTTGGAAAAGATGCCTAAAATATGCGTTTTCTTTTTATCATGCCTTATTCACTTGATTGATCCATTTCACTAGGTCTTTGTCACAATATTTAACTAGAGATAAATGAAAAATGCAACCATGAAAAATTTGAATAATAATTTCCGGGTTGATGATAGATTGCGCATTTCGAAGATACATAAACCAAAAACGGTTCTTTAAAAATCGGAAACATTGTTCACACCTACGCGCTTTAATCTCATGCCTAGCAAGTCGTGGCGTATTCTTGCCAAACCTCATCACCAGTTAAGGTATCGGATTACCGCGAAACTTCATTCAGCAACTAATTTTGGTAGCCTAGAACTCAAGAAATGGTCTTCTCTTCAGGGATTCAAAGCATTACCCCAGCTAAATGGATTTTGAAGGGATTGGGAAGACTGAAAAGATATATGCGGCACAGCTTATTGTAATCCGTATACAAGCTGTTCTGCCTGTATTTTCCGTATCCAGGCGCCAAGCTAACAAATTAAAAAGCTTGATGCAGAGCACAACACTATTTCGTATGGTTTCTTGCGATTGTTATTCTATCTAATGTTTGAGCTCGCTTATACAACCAGTTCCCACGGACGGGTTCCTCTCATATATCATCAGTTAGCAAAGCGTGAATCTCACTATTTCAAACTAAAAACTGGTGTTGTTCATGAACGACAAGTTTGTTCTATTTAGAATTCTTCGATTTGTGCTTCATCCAACTAATCTCCAGCAATCTGATATTATCACACGCATTCAATATTAGCAGTCTTAGCCCGCAGCCCGCATTAGTTATCTATAGTAACTTTTCCTGTAATGAAGCGTACTCAGATTAAATAACCTCAGTTTATCGAATACCTTAAAATTAATTTTTGCAGTTCTAAGGAAATAAATTTTGAAATGAGGGTATTTTTGTCAATTTAACAACAAAGACAATTTTCGCTGACCTCGCAACGACGGTTATCAATTGTAGATCCCACCGGTCTGTTTCCTTTACAGTTACGAGTACTCGAAACGGTGGCAGAACTATAAACCAACTACATTATCACACACAAGTGCTCAGATCCCGTCATCATTCAAAATGCTCTTTTAGTTTGCATTTTGCAACAGCTGCAAATAGAAATGGTCGGTTGTGAGTTTCGCCCTTGACTCACCTGGTGCTTGTTTTTTGATTTTAACTGCTTTGTTGTAGCATTACATGCCGTAGCCTTCAATAACGCTCCAAAGTATTCGTTCGTAAAAGTTCTTTATTATGCAACGTAACTCTGCTTAGCGAAACGACCGGATATGCAAGAAGTTGAAGAAATTTAAATTCGAATTTTTCTCGTTTTCACTAAGCTATCATATGACGTTCCCTTTAACCTTAATGTGCCTGCGACTAAAAAATTTGAAAAATCCATTCAAAAATTGCTCCTCAACGATGCAGCCTGCTAATTTCCTAATCTATTTTTTATATTTCTAAACACCATCATAATCAGCTAGGACTTTAACATTATTCCAATTTACATCAAAAATTTCTCAGTCTACACCATGTAAATATATCATATTTGATCTTGATTTCCCAACAATTGAGCGCTGCTAATACCAGGCATGCAAGTATATAGTCATAGAGAGTGTAAATGAGAGAAATCTTCCGATTAAAATTACAAGGATTTCTGACAGCTTTTAGAATTGTAAAACTAAGAAACTGTTCAATGTTGTTCGGACTTTAAAATATTTGCTACAAATAACTAAACTCGAACCTCAAGCATTATCGCCTTTCAGCTCCCAGAAGGAGGGAGTGAATTCGAAAGGGTTCGCAGGAAGTGGTGCTCCATGGAGAACAACAAAACTCGAGCAAAGACAGAATTTCTAAGTTAAATTTGGTGTAAGATCGGGTGTTCAAAGCGGGTAGTCTAAATCCGAAAGGAGATCGTATTTGAGGAAGAAGGGCTCATGCCAACTGCCGTCTGCAGAAAAAGGGATTAGATCTGACAGGAAGACTGTGTCGATGCTGATTGGCTTCAAACGCTCGAGGTAAACCACCTAATACAAAAATATCAAGATAGTACGACATACCATAGTCTTGTACATCGAAGGAGGTGGAGAATGTGTTTCGAGATGAATCACCAACAGCTCTCGCAACGACTTCCCATTCACCAAAGTTCAAATGTTCCGGAAGTCGAAACTCGGTGGCAATAAAACGTCGTTCAGCGCGTTTCGCTTTCTTGACAAGCTCGAAACCGTCCGGATTCTGAACAATTTCGCAGTATTCAACGTCCTTTCCAGATCTTTTCGAATTGGGAAAAAATATTTATTCTCATGTCACGGGCAAAACCCAGATTCACCAACACACTGCGAGCAAAACTGTATCTAACGATACGCACGCTAGTGCTGAGTTCTGAATCGTTATATCGTTATGTACACAGGCAAGTTTGTACCGACTGTTAGTAGTCTCCATATCTCAAACAACTATTCACAATTATGTCACTATTCGTTACTAATCAACTAACTATATCAGTTATGTCGTCACTATATGCTCTAACCATCGACATTTCACTAATCCGTTTGGAACGAACAATGACGATAGCGTTATAATAATTTCGAGAATATTTCAGCAATAATTTTCGGAATATTTAGCTGAGATATCTATTTAATGGTATTCGGTTTGTATACCCAAAATGCACTCATCGGCGAACATTTTAAGTGAAACTTTACGCCGGATTTTCATTGTTTTTGCACATTTTCTGAGTACAAATACACCATAAAGAACGGGAAAGGTTTTCGCCAAACCACAAACTGTTCACTATACCGCACTAAGAAATTTATCGTAAACGATTATAAAGTACACGAAAGTCGCCTTTCAAATGTCATATTGCAAACGCTCAAAAGTTTATTTTATGTTCATAAGTTGCAATAAATGCGCCAAACTTTAGCAGCCACCTCAGTACTGATTCCCTCTGCAATATAAATTACAGTCTGTCTCCATATTTTCTTCAGATAAACAAATGTTCGCATTCTATACACAACCATGATACTCCACAGAAACTTTTCAAGCCAATGATAATTCACCCAACTCAAATGCGAATATAACATATCAAATTATAGGTTTAACATGTGCACGATACATAGTGCAGAATCAGCGATAAAGGAAGACCTACCACTAAACTGAATTCGACTTGGCCACTGTATAATGTACCAACTTCGGTTATCGGAAGCGCTCTTATGTGCACTGAAACTAATGATTTTCTTTAAAAAAAAAAACCGTTACAACACTCATTTTTCACATTTTCATAAGGAAATTGCAGTAAATTTAAAGGCTTAATTTTCGTGTACCATGAGTTCAATCAACTAAAATGACAGCCACGTGCATGCATACCCACTCATATAAATAAACTCTTTGTACTGCCCGAACCATACAGAGCTAATGTAGAAACGATCAAGAGGAATTCACCTGTAGAAATCGAATTTGAATTAGAAGCATAGCCTAGCAATGATGAAACTGTCAAAAGCTGTTACAACGAATCAGTCGGTCCAGTAGAGCGATAAATGCGAATACAGCTCCTTTTTTCACAACGCGCTTAGCAAAAATGTAAATTTTGAAGCAAGACATATGAATTAAGCGCACGAGCACCACAGAAGTGAAGCAGACGTGAAGGAATGGATCAGTGGTATGAGTAGATAACTAATAACGTTATTAAAATAATGGCTTTATGTGCAAACGGTAAAAGAGACTAAGGGCGCTGACTTAGTCTAACAATTTTCGTATCATAAAATGTAAAGGTCTATAGTTTTTGCGCTTCAAGCTATCCCTAGGAATCGTAAATGAGATAAGGATTTTGTGCACATAGAAGGTTAACGAAACGAGACAAAGGTTTACATTAGCGCTGATTCGGCCGTCCACAACTTTTAACCTCGGAAGCCCTGTACTTAACAGAACCCAGCTCCTATCCTACGGGTTTCGTCTGGTGGGGTCACCCTGAACTATAGCGCTGGCCATTATTTTTAACACGAGGGTTCCCATACATCCGCATACCAATCTCGAGGGATGTCGTCAGTGCTACAAATACCTCGTTCCAAAATACGAATTACGATTACTAAGCTAACACTGACGACACACCCTTTATATAGCAGGTTCTCTCTCTTTGTTTCTCAGTTCCGGCCTGTCAAAGGCCACAGCTGACTCTTTCCATCAAAACGATAGTCCAACATAGATTACCATTTTCCGTAGGTCGATAAACTACTTTGTCTGTGGTCAAGTGAATCCTCCGGACGTTGGGTCTTCCGGTAACGTTCACTTCGAACTTTTCATCGTTCTGTACGCCTACTATGAGATGATATTTCCTCGACTGAGACTTTCCTCCAGGTACATCAAATGTGACCGTAAAAGTCGAGCCTGCAATTGAAGATCGCCATAGTTCAATACCACGGTGCTAGCCGATTTCGGTCACCTTCCGTGTAATTTGTAAGGGAATCGTAGACTTTTTGCTCACTGAAACGATCGCGACTCTTACTAAGCCATACATCCCCATTACATCATCAGGACTGCATGCCTAATACCTTCCATCGCGGTATTTTACCTCAGAAAAAAACCAGATCAGGAATTTCGCAATTTCTGTCACAACTTTTTCGGAGATGTTGCATTCAGCTGAAAGAACGTTTCAAAAACGTTTGAAGTTTCGGAGTCCAATTGTGTGCCATTAATCTTTTCCAGCGTTTATTGTATTTCTTTCTTAATTGCACTTTCACTAAAGGCGGATGTGAAAGTGGTGGGATTGCAGATTTCTGCAAAGGGTTGGCTCCCTTCACACCGTCCGAAGCAAGAGGGGTTTCAGATGAAGAATCTTGTTTTCGAGGACGGGGATTTTGAAAGAAACATTCAATATCAAGGATAGCTAGCATTTTTTTCACGATGGATAGCGGGGGAAAACTGCGATTTTTTAAAGTTTTTCAGTGAAACATTTGCACTTGAAACTATAAACGTGTGACAGATGTGACAGCGAAAATGAAACCCCTCGGATAACATGGGGAGGGGGAATTCGCAGGAAATCCGTTTCCGAGGGTGAGAGACTCTGGCGAGGGAACCCCTTTTCTAGAGCGAAGGAAAAATTAGGCGACATATCCCAGACATGCGGGTATGCCGCCTAGTTAATTACAAAACGATAAAGGATCCTTCACTAATTTCAGCTGTTTCGGATGGCAGAAGACATTCTCATGGCAGAAGCGGCTGAGGGAACTGCTATAGCTACATCGCTCCGCTCCGAACACTTCCGAAAAAAAAAGATAAATCATATGACTACGTAGCCTCATTCAAAAATCGATGGCCATATTATCTGGCTGGTGAACAGAGTTGAATTATCGGCGCTTTGAACATAAAGTGGCCATCTCATCGCTTCATCGCGCGCCCACTAACTTCTTAACTATTACTCTCCAGAAAAAATAACTTCAAAACTTCCATACAACAGGTCGCCCTAACACATTTTAAGTTGTAAACAAACAAATTTCCGAAAAACCTGGTATTTTCGCTTGAAGATTCTGGCGATAAATAGTTTTTGCGACGTCAATTGCAATCACTTGCACGTGCACATCGACAAGGTGGTTGACAGAGCCAAGAGGAGTTATTAAGATCTCGTTGGATGCATTCCATCGAAAACTGGCTGGTACGACCACAAGTGGCTGTCTAAACAGTAATCATCACTATTCAGTAATCACCTTTGTAAACAGTAATCACCTTTGTCATGCTATGAGATTTCAGTTGCGCAATGCTAAGACCAAAACTTGCAATGAAACGTGATCCATCGTTTACTGTCGAGTAGAAGCCTCAAGGATTTTAGAGTTCTAACGCCATAAGGGGTTTATTCGAAACTGCAAAACTGCTGTACCCCTTGGTCGTAGTAGCGAACTGATGGGATAGCTGAGAATCAGAAAGTCAGAAACGCCCCATTTATCATACTGTATTCATTATGCATTAATCAAGTTGACGAAACACTTTAACGTCAATCAATAGAAAGAAAAATTCAATAGAGGAGCTCCTCTCTCACTGCAACATTATTCGATCAAAGCTTTAAAAATTACCTATCGAAATTGTGGGCATTAAATGAGAGGAATCCTTTACTTGGTGGCAAACGTAACTTTCAATGGCGATGTTTTGTGATGCCCCTCAGAAGTGACAAAATGCCATGCGAAAAACGCCGTTAATCGTAGCACAACACATCTCAACTATATATATTCAGAGCAAACGAGTTTAACATCCTAGGAATGGCCCTACGGACCTACCATTTTCATACTGAACATGTTTTTTTTCGCGTTGGCGGCTTGCCAAGCGAACTTTTAAAATTATTCAAAGATTACTATACGTTTAATAACAAGGCGCTGTCATTAATTACTCAAAATGCAACAAGTATCTTACTGTTTACTCACGACGAAAAGCGCAGCGACCAATAGTAGAGCGACGAGGGGCTCATGCATGATGGCGGATGCAGTGATAGGCGCAGATGCCACGATGCTGATGATCTCAACGACGCCGACTCATGGAGCGAGAGAAAAGGGACCCTCTAAAAAGCGATCCTTATCTATACACACGATTTCATTCACGATGTCCGTACGCACATATACATCACAACGAACACTTCGCCTAACTTAACGCACTTAACAACGCGCTTGATCTAATAAACAAATTACAGCTAGAGCGCCCATGCCTTGAGAAACCTTGAAAAAGACATATAAAGGATTTGTCAATTGTGCTGCTCTTTAAAGAGTGATAGTTTGATAAAAAGAGACTGACCAAATATAAATAAGTAAAATATAATACGGCAGTTTCACTATGCCGTATGCTTTAGACAGTACCTTATCGTGCACACTTACATAGAGAAGAAGAAATGCGTGCGCTGTTAACCATAATTCTAGTAAGGCGGAATATCCCATGAGTCGAGCTGAACTTGTTGGTGCTATTTTTGGTGCAATCAGTGCTGCTACTGTCACATTAAGCAAACTCTCAAAGTGAGATTGCACTCGAAAAGAGCTCAAAAGAATTTATGTTCTAAAGATGAAATTTCTTTTGAAAAATTTTCAGTTCTTTTAAAATGTGCTATTCTGACGAGAACAATGACACTATTCGTCACGTTGGTATAGGTTCATGAGATTTCCAAGCAGAGACCGCATCTGAAAGGCCACTGCATTATGACTGCCGACAATGGCTGGTTATGCATAAAACTCTCTTAGCAAATTTTAGATATTTCGAGAAGCATCGCTGCCTTTATCGATCATAGAGCAGTGTGAACGTGTAGCTTATATTTCTAATAAGGATAACTTAAACTATTCTTCGACAGGAAGCCAAGCAAAACGCATCAAGTTAAAATTACAAATATAACGAAATAATCGGTCGAACACCAGCGAATTCAAGACCCTGCAAAGGCATTATAACAGATGGGATTTGCACTTTGCTGACATATCTAACTGCAGCCTTTAAAAGGAACTTTTTCGAAGTTAATATAAAGTAGGGCCCAATCTAATTAGAACCGTTAGCAGAATCGGAAACGATGTCGTCAGTCACTTTTCTTTGCGTGCTATTCCATGGCAATACTTATTGAAATGGGTTTTTGGTGCGTGCTAGAATTCGAAGGCAAAGGTTTGCCTTAGTGGCAGTAAGCAGAGTGAAACCGCTCCTCAAGTGAATGTAAGAAATATTGCTTGCCCATAAGTTTGCCAAAAAAAGGACCGATAAATCAGAGTAACCGTTTAAATCAAAACCGTTTGTTGTATAAAGTGAACTGATGCGAACAAACGCAACTGAACCAATGAGTAAATTTGTTCGAGTAACGCACAACGCGTAATTGAACATCTCTACTTCCATTGATTCTTGTCATCGTTTTGCTCATTGCGAAAGTGAGTATCATCAGAAGGCAACAACCACTTTCGCGATTACAATACAAACATAGACGCAGCTCCTAAAACTTCGAACAAGCGCGTTCAATAATGCTATTGTCACAGTGCAAACTTCAACGGATTTATAATACGCTAAAGTACGGAATAAAGCATAGAGTAATCGCGAAACGATGAAATATAAACGCTTTGGTGTTTCGAAAAGCGGCCTTAAATATATATATATTCATATATATATTTATATATTTATATACATATACATATATATACATATGTATATATGTATATATATACAAAAATATATATATTTATATATATTTACATTTATATATATGTATATATATATTATATATATATATATATATATACAACAAACTAGAAAATAAGAGGAAACCTAATGCGCAAAAATGCGCTCTTTTTCGAGAACTAAGCCCATCGCAGTCGGTTGACTTGTCGCGTTTTCTAAATAGACTAGTTTGTCGATGTTTTCTGTCCCTCCACCAACTTCGCAGAAAAACTAACAGCAAACTGAAGCAAACATTTG
The DNA here is from genome assembly GCA_000803305.1 of Toxocara canis. Taxonomy (NCBI): domain Eukaryota; kingdom Metazoa; phylum Nematoda; class Chromadorea; order Rhabditida; family Toxocaridae; genus Toxocara; species Toxocara canis. The sequence goes on from JPKZ01001707.1 coordinate 284,959, forward strand.
CCAAATTTCCTGCTAAAAGTGGCAAACTTAACTGCAATTTCAACTCAGAGATGCTTTATTATGATAACATCTAAGCTAACCATCACGCTAATACCACTTCAAAACTTCTATCGAGACCCTTCGTTTCAATACTCTCAACAAGGTGAAATGACAACGAAAAGCAGCGTTTGCTTATGTTATTTACAATCCCGTATATTCGCACATCTCGAAGTAACGTGTCGTTGAACACTGCTATCGAAAGAGTCAAAGCAAAAGCTATGTGAACACTTCATCTGTGGTTGTTTGCAAATCGAATTTGCAGTAACTTCTCAAAACAAGCTATAAAATGCAATAACAAACGGGGCGAAAGAATTTGTGAAGAAAGCAAAACGAAGGAGGATCCATAACAGTTTTTGTGTCAATTCTTTTTAGTGCTCAACAAAACCGGCTCAAAAGATTTAGTTCTTCTCACCACGGCGTTTGACAGCAATCAATACACAAGCATAAATCAGCCTTCTTTCTATTCGCCGAACTGCCTATAGAATCTTTAGATTGTCAATACTTATTAATTTTGGTTTGATTTGTTCATGCAAAATATGCAAGTACAGCCATGAAAATGACCGTCTCAATGTATGCATGCATGTCTCCTCGACAAATTCTAATTAATTATGATTGTAGACCTGAAAGAAGACCATTGGGCAATCTGCTAATTCCGATGGACAGTCTCAAATGAATGCCGTGAATGCCTAGTGTGCTCCTGTTCATTTTAATATACTACGGTGAACTTACAAAGTGCAAACTGTAAAAAATAAGTCAGATGCTTTAAGCACTCAACTATGAATTCCTTATCAATGGTTATTAATAAAGGAAATAACTGCAGCGCGTCATTTCGTTAACATACCTATAAGTTAAATCTACCCGTGAAGCAGAAAACTCACTCAATATACATAATTGGACATTCATGAAACCGATTGGCTTATCATAAGCAGGAATGCAAAAGTAAAAGCATTTCGTGATAGCCTCTCTCACATACTCTATCACCGGTTTGAAAATGTTGCAAACGGAAACGCGTTTGTGATGAGCAAAACAGTTCACCGAAATAACTACAGCATCGCTACTGGAGTGCTGTGAAGAATCCAGGTGCAAACATCATCACATCTCTTAAGACAGCTTGAACGAAAAGAATATTGTGACTCTTTTGCCCACGCAAAACAAAAACTGTTGCAGAAAAAGTTCGCGCTCTCAACTGAGAAAATTGTTTTTAAATGCAGACTCGTACGTTGATGAGGGAAGAGGAGAAAGCACTTAAGAAAATACTGTTTTATATGGAAGTGAAGAAAAGCAAACTTAATGTACGGACAACTCAACAATAAATGCCTAGTTTCTTTTTTAAATTTTGATAAATTACCGAAAAGAACACTTATGGGCAAAATCAATTCTTCATTTTTACCAAACAACCTATCGACATTAAACTTAGCAAAACAGCTATCAACCTAATCACACAAATGTATGTTTCAAAGCGCACTCAAATGTATAGAAATGGGCGCATGAACACAATTTTTAAAGGCGCCAGGATTTTGCGTTACTACTTACTGCGAGTCGATTTCAGGCATTGTTCCTTTCAAGATGAAGCTGTAATTGAGTTTTTTAGGACAAATTGCCAGTGTGGAAAAAAAGTAGGAAAAATAACAGTTCGTGGAAGTTGTTGACGTGAACATAGATGGGTTTCTGATAATCAGTATATACATAGATATGTTCGGATCTACCCATGCACTGATTAGTGAATGTGACTAAAACTCACATCTTTCAACGAAAAAAATATTCAAATTCATTACTTAGCGAAGCGATGGGCTGAAGGCAAAAGATGAGGAAGAGACTGGAGAAATTAGGCATGGCATCGGTTAGGGGCATTGAATTTTAATTCTGCTCAGTAGCGTCGACTAAACGGCAGCAAATGAACGGACAGATTAATGAACAAACTGAAATCAAAACCTATGTGCAGAGGGCGTTCGAAAGCAAATGTGAATGAGCATAAATGAACAAAGTAGAACGGAAAGACGACACCGTTGCGAGAATGTTTATCGAACGTCAACAACCCTCACAGCGAGTTCTTTTCGTTGCACCAACGTGCTAATGCTGATACTCAAAAGATTCATTGTATGACTCATCAAATACTAACAAATTCAACTGCACACCATCCACATATTGTTGCAACTGAAAATTCATCTTCTGCTCACTACGTGTATTCTTAAGGTGACTAGCTGCAAACTCTAGTTTCTTGGAAGAAAATTACTTAGCTCTTCAAATAACTCCGACGATGAAGAAGAAAAAAGGATAAGAGAGCCCGTACGAAACAGTCAAACAAAACAGTTACGAAGTACATATGAGACTTGCAGCGAAGAAAACAATAATTAAGCAAATAATTAAGCAACAAGAGTTTTTGAAGATTCGCTTTCTAATATGCTCGTTCATAAATTCCTTTAGCACGTCAGAAGAGAAATTCTAACATTGGAGGCGTCCTATTATAATGTTGTGGTGCAAATTTTATGTTGCTGAGATTTTAATAGAGCCAGCACTTGAATAGTTCGTTTTATCGCACGTTTTATCGAGTTTAGCTATAGAGAGAAAAACAGAAAAATCAAAACAGCTTAACCAACGGACTTATATTTCTTTCACGATGTCTTTTTGAAATACCAGTATATAATTGACGCGTAGATTTTGTTTCTTCTGTATTTCAAATGAGATCAAATAATATGATCGAATTTCGAACAAACTTGATTCATTTGTTATACGATTTCTAAACGAAATTTTTTAGCACGAAAAAAACGTGAAAAATCTGATATTCAAACGAATTGTACTCAAACGTTCTAAACGTTCACCTCTTAAACTGAAATTTTAAAATGACATAACTGTTACACTAGAATATCTGGGATCGCGCTAACAACTATTATTGTTATGTTTAAAAGGCGAACACTGCAGCAAAAAAAAAACTCGCAATAATAAATAATATCACTAAAGAATCTCACTTCGTTTTAACGCTCGCTCTTTTACAATTTCAATTGTATAGAACAATGGTGAAATGACATTCAAAAATAGTGCAGGTATATTAAAAATGATACACGAAAAACGATGACAGTAACGAGTTCTTACAAACACCACCAAGTAAATGGGAATGCGTGCAAGGAGCTAGTGTGATATTAGTTTCAATGACTTACCTGTCAAAAGATCCAGTTTAATAAATTGCTCCCGTATAACAAAAATTAAAATTCGATACGACCGCTTATCCAAATTTTCTATTAGAGAATTGCTTTTCCACCGGCCAAAGAGTCGAATGTACTATAAGCTGTGAATTAGTAAAAGTAGCACAATAAAACGGCTAAGAAATTTTGACCGCTCAACAACGCCATAAGCGACAATAACTTGCAAGTTTGCATCAAAAACAGAATGCAAAACAGAGATCAAACTAAGGCTCGCTTGAAATTCGCGACAAAATTAAAGTGGCAAATGGCAGTGGCGGTTCATAAACTGGAAATTACTTTTAGTGAACGTGTAGGCATCAATCATTAGACCGGATTGGACACCACAGTACTAGTGCTCAAGAGAAATATGGCAAGAGAAACACCAGAATCCTTTTTGTTTGAATAAAGCTCAAACACGGAACCAGCATGAGCTACTAAGCACGAGATTTGCAGAAGCTTAGAAACATCTTGAATCACGCTTTTTTTTTCTGGATCAATTTTCTAGGTTTTTATAGCGCCCACTGATGTCATTTCAACTGTATTGGGCGCCGCTCAATCCACTCAGTATACGCAACAGAGATGTTGATTAATGTTGTGCACTTTAACACATGCTAATCGCGACAAAAACATGATGTTAGCACGAGATTAGCACAGCTCATTACAATCCTAGTCAGTCGACGAAAACAACTTCCGAATTTCGGCTTTTATCCATGGGGGTATATTTTATGGCATGCAAGCACCGAATCACTAAGTTAAAAAGAGCGATTTGCCAAGTCTGTTGCCAGTTTCGCTCGTATACGGTTATAGGTTGCGAGAAAATGGTGATAACCGTGCGCTCCTCCACTAGCACGTACGATTCGACTTTCCTCTCTGTAGACGTTTACTTTTAAGCGCACTCTTTTGCGCAATTCTAATTGTTAAGTCTGACGAACGACAAAAGTTTTTCTCTATTCACCTTGTGATAAACTACAAGAAATATTGCTCTCTCCTCCCTAACACAGCTTCGATTTCGTCGAGAAATTGATGCGTGGTCGAGAAATAAATGCACAAATGAAAATACAAGAAACGAAAAAATCGCGATATATATCAGATTGAAATCAAATATTTTTCAACTTGGCAGTAGTTTCAAGCTTGAACATCGAGCGCTCTCGCCCTGCACCAAGTTATGAGAGGCTCCCTAAAAAGCAATTTTCACATCCCGCATTTATTATTAGCGAACAGGATGACCGCATTCATGAACATCAAAACAACTCAAAATAATTGAATGTTGACCATTACAAAAAAACCTTCAAAACGACGTTAGATGGAGCAAGAAAAAAAAAGGATGAATACAGCGAATCGCAGACGGGGATGGGTGAATGCCAGACAGCTTTAGCGATAAAACCGAAGCCAAGTTAACCAAACGATCGATAAAAGCGTATATAAATCGTGTAAAACGCATGCATGTGGTTAACAAGATTAAATGACAACCGCTGTGCGATTGTCGATCACCCGGCTCGCATTGGTGTGTTCGGCATCTTCAATCACCTTGATGGGCCCATCTGTAACCAGTAGACTGTCACTTGTGTGGTATCACCTTAGAATTCACACGCTCTAATGCCAACAACTGTGCGATTTGCATCTGAAATGAATTGAACTGTTCATTTTCACGGTAAGCACATGGCATCTTTAAAACGTTTGAAACAATTCATAGATAAATTACACCGACGAAGCAAATTCTATTCACGAACAGGTAACTTTGTTTGGGGAACAATCAAGACAATGGCATTTGGAGTTACAATTCGCTGAAAAAGATTAGGAAAGAAGCGTTAGAGGCAATAAGTTAAATGGGCTGTTCATCAACAGATGCAAGGTAGCTGGTGCAAATATGCACGGTTCATAAGGTACGTATATATTTGCCATTTAAGCACGTTAAAACGCAAAGGCAGTGGTACCATACCTGTCAAGGGACTCTGATTTCCGCGAAAATGTTATAACATATTTTGCCCAGAAAACCTAAGTTTACTAAACTTCAACTTGTTTTCGCATACATTCAGTCAAACTCAGTTGAAATTTGGTTTGTTGCTTTGTTCTTCCCACGCGATCATTCTGGACACTTATTCTCGCTTCTAAATTGTTGCTGTGAAAATATTTTTCAAAACCAAAGTATACCCTCGGGTATGTAATGCTGAATGTAAGTAAATAGGTTTCGAACAAACCTATTCGTTAATGCGAGTTTCTAAAAGAAGACTGTGTAAGCCAATTTACGTATACATATACTCACAGTACAGATTTTTGTGTTGCATAAATTATAACTGCACATGAGTCAGCGGGTACAGCGATATCGTTTGACACAACAGCGGCTAGGTTTTGGCAATAAAAACACAAACACACTGAACACAAGTGTGTTTGGGAGGAATAAAACACATTCGCTGACACTCGTCACTTTCTCTCTATCGAATCATTATTATTTTTCGAAAGGAATATACATTTGGCTCAACCGATATTCCGACACAGTCTTGCAGCCACCAAGAGAAAGCAACCATGCAAAAGCGATTCGAGCAGCTACTACTCATATGATAATATTAGAGTAAGTAGCTTAATAGAAGCCATCAAAGACTGGAATAACAGCAGAAAACTATTTCTGAAGGAAACCTCTGAATTTTGGCGCATAGGAAGACAATTCCTAATTGTTTCCCTCTCTATAGGTACGGCCATGCCGTAATCGCCTTCTAACAAATTCGAAGCGAATATTAAGTAAATACCTGCGTCAAATATCACATGACAACGTCACATAGAACTGCGTCAAATACGGTACTCAAACAGAAGTACTACCTACTGCTGGTGACAGCTGTACATACGCCAGCTTGGTGGTTCAACGAAATCGGCGTTTTTAGGCAAAAGCAAGCATGTTATGTGTATGAGAAGGCTAGGATTAGGCCGCTTTAAGGCACCAGTGCAACTTGCAACCTGAATTCATGCGGAATTATAAAATAAGGTGTGCAGATGGCACAGTGGCGCCGTGCCGGTGTGCCTGCGGCACTGCGACCACTTATTTTGTACTGTGGACGAAGTAAGACGTCAGTATTGGCGACGATCCAACCCTTTCGCAACTGTGTCCAATTATAGCACTCATTTTGCATGCCGCCTACACGAGGAAAAAGTCAAAAACAAACGAGACTTCGAGCATTAGCTTACTGTACTTACATTCTCCTTGTTGTGTGTCAATCAAAGCAGTTCCACATGGCAGATGTCGAGCAATTTTAGTAACATAACAGCTTTTTTGTTGCTGCCACGCTTGCCACGTACTCTGAAGTATCATGCAAACCTATGCGCTTGCTTATTTTCACCTTCTCGCTTTGCGCTTGAATAAACTCGTTGCCGTCACCGGTTAATTATCTAAACATTATATAAGCTGCTCGTGCTCGCACGGTCGTTTGCTCATTCACTAATGGCTATAACTTGTGGCGTAAGCTGAAAACGGTCTGGAGAAGATACGGATCCGTTTTAACAAACTGTTTGTAAAAGCAATGGATTCATTCAAAACAAAAGTTTCGGAAAGTTAGCAATTCAAAAAATCCGACTACAACTGCTTCTGAATGTTTCCTGACCAGTCTTCGTTGTGACGACCTTGCCAACCATGGAAAAATTCGTCAACAACAGATGTGCGTACCCGTTCGCCCCGCTTCCCCCCTCTCCCTCCCCTGCCCCCCAACTTCCGCTGCGTATGCGACCGAATTTGCACAGCGGTCAAAATTTATTATGATTCAGAATTTTTTTAGCGGTAAAGAAAAGCATGTGAATTTTTAGTTACAACAAGAAATTCTGAATCTGAAAATTTCCGAGTTTAGATGAGATTTCGAATATATTGAGAGATCTGAATAGAACTGCAGAATGTCAAGCTATGAACTATTTTCGAGATGAATGCTTCAGTGCTTTCGGTTGGCTGCAATATTTTTTAAATCCGTCTCCACCCAACTGACAGTCGCAAAGATAGTAAAGAATAATCATATTGTGGAATATCGCTTTAGCTCTCTAATTGTAGCGCCGATGGTACCGAGAAGTAAACGTTCTTGCTTAGTATTTCTCGAAAATTTTGCAAAAGACGAAGGCGTCAATGTTTGATTGGAATTACGTGCAACGATGCGACAGCCGAAACATCTCTATTGTAAGGGCAAACACAACCGGATTTGAGCAAGCTCGTCTTCAGGGATGCTGCTGTTCGATGTATACAAATATTAAACTTATGCCACAACAGCCTTTTAAAGTTCAGCTCGTTAATTCCATTAATAACTACTACAGCACATGAACAACTTCAAACTCGCAGCCCCAAAATCTTGGAAAACTTAAAAATGAACAAAAACGAACACATGAACATGGCAAAATCAGCGCATACAAATCTTTAACTTCACAGCCGTATGAAATGAGGAATTGAAGGGTGCCACCAGAGAACGAGTGAAAGGTGAAAACGCAATAACTTCTATCCTGACCTCTCATCTGCATAGCGCTCACTTGTTCTACGCAAGTTACGACAGCATCTGGAGTGTCGACACCGGCTGGTTGCAAATGTTAGACATTTAAGACAAAGGGCCAGATGCAGCAGTAAGCATGTCAGTCCACTATTTTTTCAGTCTTTTATACAGACTGGAATCGCTTGAGATGAACTTAGCTAAAGAAAAAGCAACTTGCGCGCACCAAAAGATCAAATGGTGGTGAGCAGGACGGCAGCGAGATGCTGATGTATTCATTCATCGTCAACTGCAAGAGACCGCGTGTATATGCTTGCCCTGCACGGAGGGGAGGTGAAGGGGGCAAGCGGCTGAACCGACGAGCAGTGGAAAAATTTTGTGCGAACCATGCTCTAAACGCGAAATGAAACGAAAGTTGGGGTATTTAATATTCTCTTTCTTATATCCACAATTCTCTTTCACGATCACCGTATTTTAATGAAGAAAAATACGATTATAAAATAAAATTTAAAACGAGTGATCGTTATCGGCAATTCGGAAACACAGACGCATAAAAAGGCAAGAAAACTGCAAAAGTGTTGACGCACAGCGTTCATTTTGCGTTTTTGTGTTTACTCGAAATTGCTATGGACACTGCTCACACCCATTCATGCACACATTGGAATAGCAGCAGTTAAGCTGTCAACTTATGGATCTTTATTCGATTTCTCGTTGCACTCGAAACCCTAAACTGCAAAACTCCCCCATTTTCTATTTCATATATTTCGCTGCTCTCACATTATACAGTGACCATCCCTGTTTCTAAGCTGATCTATTCCTGTTCCAAAAATCGACCAATGGATAGATTTTAAAACAATGACAACGTTTTTAAAAAACAGACGATTTATGAATTTGCTAACTTTTAAAGGATAATTTAAAGAACAGAAATTCGCTTCTCTGCACAACATTCACTCCGGTGAAATTTCTCTTGCAGGTTGTAAATTCCATGAAAAATAAAAACTTATTTTTAGACAAGCACACCAGAAAACAATAAAACTACATCTGAACTTCCAAACAAGAGGTCCAAGGCTGGAGAAGGAGCGAGGAAAGACAGGAAGGGGGTTGGGGAGGTAGGCAGAAGGAAGAGGAAAACGGAACTATTTTGGGAGGAACGTGATATTGCATAAGGTAGTGCAGTTTCAACATATGTGTAATTAAACGACAAATGTGGAGGCGGAATAGCTATGTGGAATTGCGAAGGGCTCGCAATGCGAAAGATGCAGTCAGATTTATCCGCCAGCTTTTTAAAGCGCTTAACCAATCGGCGGTGTGAGCAGAGAATATATGAGCTGTGATAATGCAAACGTTACTTTGCGTTCATGCAGAGGACAGGAAATGATGACCTACAGTTATTTTACAATTAATCGCGCACAGAAATTCCAGATGAGCAAGACGTGAGGCTTCGACGATTCAAACGAAAAGTTTTGGGAATATTACTTTGCGGAAAAACCAGACCATTAGAAAAAGATAAAACACACGCATTCCGCACGTCTTTTTGGCGGTGTTCTAGCTTCACGATCTTCGCCCCATCCACCTTTACCTTCCTCAGTGGGCCGGTCGTACGGCACTAAAAAACAACCAAAAAAGACCATGTAAAATTTCAAAAGCAGTTTAGACCACCTACCATTTTTATCAGCGCTCATCATGATGCAACACGGGAACACTGAAAAAATTTATAGTGCAGCTTTGAATGCGCAAACAATGGCATCGACAATACTAATAAACGAGAAACTATAGCACACGACAATTACCGATCGATAATTCGGAAATGAGGCGTTCAAACCACGGACAATGTTAGATGACGTAATTAAGGGTTCGCTGTATCACTCTGTAATTTATTCTTTTGTAAAGAGTGGTATAACTACAACTCGTATCCAAAACACATCCAATACGTTAGGGGATATTTTAAAGCGATTTACATCATCCAACATTGGCAGTCATATCATGCACCCATCACTTATTCATATTTAAAGGCAAATACGTGGGGAGCAACACTGCGGGTAGAAACAGAAACAAGGCACGTCTTCGTAGTATATGTACTGTAGTATCTATATACTGTCCATACAATCGCGACTGTCTTAAGGCATGCAAATAAGAAAAACGTTGAACAATTTGCATATACGCTTGAATACAGCAAATTAATTGATCTAGAGCAATTAGTGAACTAGTACAGCAGCCACATATCAACTATACGGAAGCGAGGCGCATACGCTCCTGGATACTTGCGCCAGAGGTCGTACGGGGCGAAAAAATGCAAAAATATTAGATAGCCGCAAAAAATCTCGAAGTACCACTCCGGTTTGTAATAACATTGCGTTGTGAAATAATGGCTGCACAGTGTGCTCGCCAACGGAAAAATACTCAGCGGAAAAGGTTTCATCCCTCCCCCCCCCTTTACCTCCCACCTCTTCATTACAGTGCTTCACCTGACACAGTGACATCTTGACTTAAACAGTGGGCGATGAAATCGGTTCCCCCATACATTGCTGGATGACAAAATTTTAAAAAATCAAGAAATTAATGAGCAATCGAGGCGCAAATTTCCGCTCGAGAGTGCGTAGGCAAACCGCAAAACGAGATGATGATTGACCCGAATCGGAGACACTGCCATTTGCAAGTGAAGAAGTGCTTCCAAACAAAGCTCACATTTACACAAATAATCTCAGTTACATGAAAATGGCAGCAAAACAAAAACAGCACCGTTAACGACAATGCCAACAACTCAAACAAAACGTCGTTCGGCTTCTCGCTCAGTCATCTATAGATCGACCACGAAACGCAAATAAGTGTTTGAACGCAAGTTAACAATAATATTTTGAATAACCCTCACTCGAACACCTTTCAAGTTCATTTCTTTGACCGACCATGATCTCAGAGAATACCTCACCCAATTATGTAAGAAAAACATACGAGCGCCAAAAAACACATTAAAAACTAATGATCGACAATACGGCAAAAACTACGATTCTTCTGCTTTTTACGCCCTCTACATATTGAAAAAAAGTGGGAATGTGTCGTACTGCGAGGGCTTGTGCGCAAAGCGTCATTCATCGACAAATTATCCTGCTTCACGATTTGCTCACTAACGATGAATATTCAAATTTTATTCGACCCGACTGCTCGCACAATTTACTGAAAGCTCATTTTCCGGTGATCCAGTTGATGAAATATGCTAGGAGACCCATAAAAAAGATGAATGTAAATTTTCCTCTCTTTTATGGAGGCTTGAATCCTACCAAGGTCGACTAACTAGTCGAAAATTGCTTATAGATGATCATGTTAGATTACACCTAACGTTATTTATCATAAATCTAATTTCGATGGCTTTCGCACTGAAACTACCTGCAAGGCATAGACGCATGCATATGAGCGGATACGACACTGCCATAATGCGCTTTGCAAAATCATAAAATTGCTAAAGCGCATAATAAGCTTATGTGTGCAGACCGTAAATACGAGAGGCCGTATATAGATTTAAACACTCAAGCATATCGACGTGCTTAACTGAACCGATAGACCAAATTCGGTTACACTACATCTAAATATTATAGTAGGGATTTGGCTGTTGCATCTGTGCGGCATACTGCTGCGAGTAGATCTCCTGCAGTTGACCCTGGCTGTAAGGGTCCACTACCGTATTCGCACCGTAGCATTGCCCATCGTCGTAGTGCAAAGAGGCTAGATCCGAACGTGGCCAACCTCGTTGTGGAACCATCTGGAATGTGCCTAACTATATAACGCCTTTTGCATTGTTACACAGTTTTTTCATAATCTGGTTACTATATTTTCAAGCCGTGTTACCGAGTAATTATATTTTTACTACTGCAGTTGTTGCCCTATATCACATCAAATTCTCAGCTTTTTTTGTATTGCGTTAGTATTTTCTCTTTGGCATTCTTAAAATAATATAATTCTAGGTGCAATACAGTACAAATATTACGGTTCACTCAGTTAAAGTGAGCATCTTGCATTGTAAAATTATTACCTCTCGTAAAGCGAACAGAACGTAAACATAGACCAAAGATGAAATCAGCCAATATATACTGATCGGCTTTTCAAATTCTCAATCTACCCAGTAATTCGGGTATTGGTACAAACATTGTTTCAATACCACCATAGAGTAAGACCAAACAAATATCACGGGAGGATTTTGTGGAAACGGAGTTCGACCTAGTCGAAATCGTTGAAGACGCAGATGACGGACGTTATATGTAATACGAACAGCACATTCTGACTGAAATATTCTCATAGTGGTTTCATTTAAGAATTTTGTGCAAAGCCCCTGTTTCTCGAACCGATACGAAACTAAATGTGAGAAGAGTATAGGCAGCAATCATCCTCATCAACCTCATCTTCGCCAGGGTCCAACTCTCTCCATCCTTTCTATTCAAAATTACTTAAAGATGAAATTACATCAGGCCGTCGAGCTTTAAAATTGAATAGTATTCCTATAATACTAGCTCAAAAAATAATAGGCTGGAAGACAACTCGTCTTTACTCGTGGCGCACGGTGTTTAATGGACTACTCTGGCGACTTCGTAAATCAACTGAGCATGTTAATGCGAAATATGTGTTCAATGCATCGAACAACAGGTGGCTTAAAGAATGCGGGCACAGCTCAACGAGGTGATGTATTGCTTACGAAGCCTACGAATAAGATAGTGTGCAAACTTATCAAGCAAAGATAAAAGTTCAGAAAAACTTAACCCAGTGCCCGAAATGGCGAGCCTAATTGGCGTTTAAAATCATGCACATGAGAGAAAAATTGTGTAAACTTACAATTTGCGGGGGACTACACCCGCTACCATTTTGATGGTCCGAATAAGGGGATAGCATGACGGAAGATGCTTGGAGTGTGCCTTCAGGATGCGCGCTATGCACGGTCGTTCTCATCGAGGGATGCACATTGCTCGGCGAAGGTGTAGTCGAATAGTTCGAACCGTCCGACAGTGGCGGGGTTAGTGGATTGGCCGAAGACTGCGATACGCCCGCACCATACGCTGCCACGCAAACCGCCTTTTTCGTCGAACCTCTCTGTAACGCAATAAAATCTTTACTCATCATAGATTAGGTTAACACTCATTCTTTCACCCCCCAATGCTTCGTAGTTCTGCAATGATGGTCGCAAGCCACACTTCGGTTTCGAACTAAGTCGTCCGAAAAAATTTGATGAAATGTAAGGAAAGGAAAACAAAAAGGGAAGAAAGAACCGCAGATGGAGTCTGCAAATTAACGGAGCCGAAAATCGCATTAAGACTACGTGACAGCTCATCTATGTCACTGATTTTGATTGTATGTACAACTAGGTGTTCAGTAAGATTGTTATTATGCCTACACTGGCAATATATTTGAAAATGAACGCGAAAAATAAAAACTGTTTGAAAAGACGTAAAAATTAACTTCAGGACAACATAAAAATGGCGAAATGTCGGCTAAAAATATTCGAACAGAGATATTGGACGGATTCTTTAAAGGCACCTTCTAATAAGGCCTCTTTATGATATACGGCATGATCGACGTGTGTACTCGGAAAATCTCCTTTAGTAAGACAGCGGCTCTTCAGAACACAATACACAACGCTGCCGTAAAAGAGGTGACAAATTCAATATCATCGATACTACACCAGAATGTTAGCGTTATTGCTTATTGTGAATCGCACAACAAGTGCAAATTTGATGTCTTTTTCGGTCTCTGAAAATGTTTTTGAATTTTTGACGAGAAAAGAGCACGTAAATCAGCTATTTGATTTTAGTCGCGCACCAGAAGATAAGCACTTTTTGGAACGAAAAAAAAAAGATATTTTGGATGTAACATTCACCGAAAATTCCGTTCTTTTCAGAACTTTCCGGTGCCCTGTCTATACGCCGTCCTCTAAAAAAAGAACTACCCAAAAAGGGCTGAAATACAATAGGTTCTTCTGGCTTCAGAAATCCCTGCAAGGGCATTTTAAATATAAAACTTTGAAGAGGAAAACAAAAACCAAAGACAAGGTTAAAACGTCAGATTTTTTGAAATTTGTCTTTCAGATTCAGATCTCCTTTCATGGCTCGTTTTTTCGGACCATTGCCACCATTAACCTTCCCCTCACCAAAAGAATTTCCTTGCTTTTAGTCGATTATCTTATTTTGGATTTGCGTTATGTATATACGAAATTCCACAATTATTGAGACTGCACAAAGAGTATTTTTAAGATCCACGCACCAGAAGATAAGCACTTTTTGGAACGAAAAAAAAAGATATTTTGGATGTAACATTCACCGAAAATTCCGTTCTTTTCAGAACTTTCCGGTGCCCTGTCTATACGCCGTCCTCTAAAAAAAGAACTACCCAAAAAGGGCTGAAATACAATAGGTTCTTCTGGCTTCAGAAATCCCTGCAAGGGCATTTTAAATATAAAACTTTGAAGAGGAAAACAAAAACCAAAGACAAGGTTAAAACGTCAGATTTTTTGAAATTTGTCTTTCAGATTCAGATCTCCTTTCATGGCTCGTTTTTTCGGACCATTGCCACCATTAACCTTCCCCTCACCAAAAGAATTTCCTTGCTTTTAGTCGATTATCTTATTTTGGATTTGCGTTATGTATATACGAAATTCCACAATTATTGAGACTGCACAAAGAGTATTTTTAAGATCCAGAAGACAATGTTTGCACATTCTCCCCTTCTATCCCTGAAAAAGTTAAAGAAAATTAAAAAATGCAAACTGACCTGATTAGGTTTTTTACTGTTTTTCTTGGTTCGTTGTTGCGAACCGTTGAGCGTTGGTGCACGATTGTTGATGTTGAGCGGGATGATGCGCTGAGCGGGCATCGAGTCGAGTAGGTTCACTACCTCCAAGAACAACTTCTCAGCCGCAACATCCCGAGGGGAACGCTCCTTCTGGTCGGTGATTTCCTTGCTAGCACCCACACTCAACAATAACTCTACCGCTTCAGCGTGACCTTCTGATGCTGCCAAAAATAATGGCGTCTGATCCTGGAAGATTGCTTAAATTGCATCCAACTAATCTGAGTTTGTTCGAAACCAATAGGTTAGGAAGCACTGAAAATTTCATATATCGCTTAGCTCACTAAAGATCATGAAATCGAAAATGACCTCTCATACGCAGCATAACAGCATAAAACTTCTCCAATCATAGAAAGAGGCGACGAAATGTTGAATGGGCAGAATATATTTTTGTTCAACTGATGTCCCCTAACAATGTATAAAATTTCTTGCGGCATAAACGGTGACGTCGAAAGGATTTAAAGGGTACATAGTGATAGTTTACACGAGAAGACAAAATGAAATACCAGTTGGTCCTGTGCGTCCTTGTTAGCTCCGTGCTGTATGAGCACTTTAATGATCTCCAGATTGCTGTGTTGCGCTGCGAAGTGCAGTGCGGTTTTGCCATCGTAATTTGTCGCTGATTTGTCACCCGTACACGCGACGTCCGCTTTTGCTTTCAGAAGTAATTCGGCAATCTCCGGTCCCATCATATCGTATTTCGCGCATACGATTAGCGCCGTTCGATTGTCCACATCTAGTGCGTCCACCTTAAGCTTAGTGTATTTTCATAGAGATGTTAAGAGTGCACCATTTAAAGATTTCGATTCACCTGCCTAACATTAGTTTTATGCGAAAATCTTGAGCGACTAGAAAGGTAATGGCTTCCGACTCAATCTCGTCAACGACGAACGTTAAGGTTTTTTTTGCAGTGTTCAGCATTCTTGACCTCAAGTATTGATGTCTGAACAGCACAATAAATAATCTAACAAAATTTGACATACTGACAATCTTGTATTGTAACGAAATTGTTTAGCGAACAACGATAAAAATTTAACGCCGATAGATTGGCCAATGAGCGCGATAGAGAGCGAACGAGTGAAACTTACGAAGACAATAAGTTCAACGGAAATCCGTAAAATGAAATCCTGAAGCACACTTCAACAGTATACATTAAAAATTTACATAGAGGCCAGAGATGGCAACGCGATTTTGTTTAAGCTGCGCTCCGTATTATTGATGCCGATGTTGTTTTCACCAGTTTTTACTCGATCGCATACGCGAGCGCAGTAAATAAGAGGAATGCAAAAAGATCATCAATCAACAATGGCAAAGATGTGCACTAACGTTGATTCGTCCAGTGTCCAACAGCAGCTGTACAATTTCGATGGACTGTACCGCGACAGCATGATGAAGCGGTGTTCGGTCACGTTCGTCGACAATTGTCGGATCTGCGCCACTATCCAAAAGAAATTCGACAACTGCCCGACGACCACTCTTGACGGCAAGCATTAGCGCCGTATCCTCACAATCGTCTTGAGCATCGATGTGAGCACCTGCTTTCAGAAGATTACGAATATCATCAACTGAAGAAGATTCGCTTTTCGCCTGATTCGATGCGGTTTGCATTAGTGCTGTACGTCCGCCCTTTCCACGCACGTTCACTAGCGACGGATCAATCTGAAATAAGAAAAGCAGTTAGCGCTCACAACTACTTTCTGAATTTCGAGTAATTTAGTGGCCGACAATGCAGTGAAGTTTATGGTTTGTTGCCTGCAAACTAACGTTTATCCTTTATTATGAGTTGTGACAAATTATTAAAAGAATAAGCATTGGTTCACAGTCAACAAACCATAAAATTTACATCAACGTAATCGCACAATTTGATGAAAACTGATTCACTTAACAATGGATTATATCATACTATACGGTACTAAGAAAAATCTTATAAGATAGATTAAGTGATCGTCTTTAAGTTAATTCTTCAGCACCTTAACGAATTTGAACGGATACCGAAACAAATAGATTCAATACTGAGGCTTGGCTAACTGTAGCAAATTTTTAGTTTTCCACTCCTACTCTCCCCTCTCATTCCCTGAAAGCATTTCCCATCGTTAACTCTCTCTGATCTATCGGTTAAACATCAATTCTTTAATGACCGATAGATCAACCAAATATACCCCAAAATGCTTACTGGGGTGGTAATGGGTTGTTTGGAATCAGCTTCCTCGTGCAACAATGTCCACGATCGTTCGTCGCCATTCACTGGTTCGCTCTTTGGCTTCAGAAAAAGTTGTGTATCGTCACCAACATAGAGATTCGGATGCGCAATACCTACTGGTACATCCGAGCGCGTACGCTTCGTCGATGATCCACAACCGTTGAATAAAAATCCACTGTGCACACTGTACGTATCCAGATTTGCGGTCGACGATTTGCCTGGCAAGCATAGCGTAAAGCTGAGATATTAACGCATGAAAAATAGATTGTACTTTCTCTATGTTACAATTAAACAGTTTAATATTTGTATGAAAGTGAAACCTAGCTGTAAGGGTAGTACAGCAGGGAGAAGAATAGCTGTGAATGTAGGCTGCTGTACATTGCATTCGAATTCTTTAAAAGAAAATATGTGTTCGTGTCGAAAGACCGGCACAATGACTGATATCCACTGTACTGAATTAAGTCATCGAACGGCAGCATACTTGTTCATAAGTAAAAAAGAAACAACACAAAAATGCGCTATAAATATTTCTAAGAATACTGCTCCAAGTCACTGTTTTAATAAAGGAAACGGTAATTTGACGCGTTTAAGCTGCTACGGCTCAAAAATGATCTATAAAAAATCACAGCTGTCAGTCGGAGGCGGATGCCAAATGTGAGCGTGGATTGTTTTGCGTTTTCGACCTTGTTGAACCATCAGGAATGCCACCACAACAATCACGACGACAACCACGCACGATATAAGAATCGCCTTCAGAGGACTGGATCGCTCCTCGGACACCGGTGAAATTTCAGCGCGTGCCGAATACATTGGCATACCCAACTCTTGAAGCTCCTGCAATTCAAACTATTTGCCTCGTTTGAAGCCTCAATAACAAATCCTCCTATCCTCTTTACTGCAATGATGAACAAATCGGAGGACAGCTCCTGCACGTTACAGCATTTCCACTGTGATTTATCCATTTTTACCACTTGGGCAGATATTCATATATCTCCGAAAAAAAAAATCGGAAAACATCAGACAAAGAGCAGAATTTTCGGCGAGTCAAACAATTCATTTATTTCCGGTTCTGCACTTACAAATTGCTACCTATACCGTGTACCGTCGTTTACTTACGTCCTTGCATGCGTAATATGCAACTAGATCAGAGCCGGTGATTTAAGCATGATGATGGTGATTGTCATTACCTGTTTAGCATTTGCAGCACCGAGGAAGCTGACCACACTCATTAGATCGGAGAAACAATCGCCGCGATCTTCTTCACGACATCGCGCAACATTCAAAGCCAGCATCACCATTGTTCCACTGAGAGGATGATGAGCTGCAGAAATAAAAAATGTTTCCGCTAACATTTTCAATTAATGAAAGAGAATGGAAACCGAAAAACGCGAAATTTTTTGCAAATCTGAGAAGCGTTTGATATTTTAAGCGAATTCAAGGTTCGATCAACAGGAAGCGACAATATTAATGCTCCAAATAAACAGTTCAGCAAGATGGCAGAAAATTCGATGCTATAATATATCTCCAAATCACTGGATGGAGTCAAACACAAACCTTTCTAGATCAGTCTGTCTAATTTGTTGACTTTTGCTTTATGGAAGTATCCAACAGGCAAATACGTTAAATGAGCTCATAGCAGTCAACCGATCGCAATCGACAATGCTAAAGATTCGCGAAAAAAATTGAAATGCTGTTGAGTTCTCGCAACAGCGGCCATTAGACGAAGTAATTTGCGCTCGTAAATTTGTGCTCGTGCTCGTAAAGTATGCATCTTGTACTTAATTTTTCATTAAACGAAAAGAAAAAAACGATCAACAATGGAAGCACGAAGACTATGGAGTGGAGAGGAATTTTAGGACATTTGAAACTTGGGACTCTTTTTCGCAAATCATTCGTAAACGCACCATGACGTTTGTCTCGTCGATACGTGGACGAGAGATAGGGTAACTTCTCGGAAGGTACCTCTACGAGCGGTCCAACACCCGTTTCGGAGTTCCATGAATAGATCATCGGTTTACCGTCCACGAAACGAATACTTACAGAAGCACGCAATTTCTGACTGAGTGTTAACAGAAACGTTTGAACGTTTTTCAAGAAATCCTCTGGTCTCACCAACAGAACCATCATTACATCACCCGCCAACTGCAAGCACACAAGATGTAATATTTTATTATGGGGAAATAACTTTTTCAAATACATTTAAACTTTTGTGGCGGTGATATTTTAAGCGCCTAAAAACAAGCGGATATAGTTCATCTGATGGTATGAATACAATTGACTGCTATGAATACAACTGACAATTCATAATACAATTGCTAATACAATTGAATACAAACTTTTGTACTGCAGTTAGCCGCACTGAAATATCGTACATCACGGTACGGCACTTGTTTGAAGGTATGTGAAAAAAAGAAGGCAATTCAAAAATAAAAAGACCTTACCAAGGCACCATTTTCAGCCCACTGATCGCAATCACCGCCATCCCAACCGCATCCGACGCTGTTGCATACGCTGTCGCAGTTACCGTCAGCGTATCGCGAAGCGCAAAACTGTTTCTGCGCACAACGATCATGAACGTTGTCACAATCGAAGCCGTCGAACAGACAGTCCTCGTTGTTGCATACCTTAAATACACCACTTGCTCTAAACCCCCGCAACACAAAACTGCAAAATTACAGGAGGCAACTGGATCGAAGAACATCAGTACTGGTAATCGAATAACACTGGTCAACATTTCGGCAGTGCAGCATTTCAGGTAACTGACGATCATTACTTCCGCATCTTCACTATATTGCAGTGGCCGACCAATCAACGTTATCACCATGCACTTCTGATAGATTTAATCAAGGCGCAACAATCAATCGACTTTACAAATGCTCCATGCTCAATTCTTGTGACTTTTACGCGTATATTCCTATAACAAAAAATTAAGAAAAAAAAACGATCCACTAGGTTAGAAAATAAATGAGTGGGGAAATAAAATCACCGCATCACATTTGCGGTCCCGGAACACATGCGCGCAGTAGCTTGGCGATGAGCACTTGTCGAATGGCTTTATGCCTGCACTGCAGTCTCCACCATCATAACCACACGCGTAGTAGTTGCACGCCGCATCACAAATGCCATTGCTCGCCTTATGGGCACATTCATGCCTTCTGCACAATTCTTGCTCCAATACATCGGTCTTGTTAAACTGCTCCAAATCGACGAAACGCTCACAATTACGACCCGTATAGCCACGCTCACAACGACATTGATAGTCGTTGACACCATCCAAGCATGTGCCACCGTTTAGACAAATTCTGAAACGTAACGAGCCATGTGGACACTATGCGAATAAAGCTTCATATTACAATCAATGAGAGAAGTTGTTAAGATAATACAGCATTCTCCTTTGTTCGATTTTACATTCGCTACGGCTAAAACTCAATACCGCGCTGATGTATTCTACTTTTTCATGAATTTTCTTTGCTGTTTCATTACTTAGGCGGAACTCAAGGAAATCTTTTTTCTAATTTCTCACTCTTCTGCTCTCCATTCAGAGGATCTCATCAATTACGAGTGAGTGAGAGGGAGATGAACCGCTAGCCGTAATTTGACTTCGGGATAAGGTCGCAATCGACCTGAAGAAAAAACTGATAAAAGGTAGAGAGAGAGAGAGAGAGAAGAAATATCGAATTAAAAAAAAGAAAAGTCAGTAGAGAATGAGGCTGTAAACCGTTGATCATCAGCTCAGGTCACAACGAATTCTCAAATTCCCGGAAGCTAGAGATTCTTATCTACCTTAGATAATCGAATGGGTGATGATTATTTAGTAAGTACTGTGCATAGCTCACATTTATTAGGTGGAGTGTATTTAAAGATATATTAGACCACGATATTCTGTCCCTGTGTTAAAGACAAATCGCCCCGCTGGGAACGTTCATCATATTTATAAAACGACATTCTATAAATAATATCAAATTTCAAATGATTTTCAGGTTAATTTCTGAAATTTCCTTATTTGAATTATAACAGAGTGTGAATATTTAAAGCCGTCGTCACTTGACGAGGCAAAACAGTAGAAAAATTTCGAGACAATAGAGCAAACTTTTTGACGCTTCCGACTCAGCCCTAGCGAATAACCAAATCTTTTTTGATGCTCAGAAATTCATGAACCAAGATAGATATTTACGATGTTTGTGGAGCACAGATCTCCTTATTTCAATGGCTTCTTCCTCTGTGTTTGTAAGCCGATATGTGTTGTTCGTTTATGGTTACGGTATAAAAACGTCCCACAGGTCATAAGAGGGTGTCTGCAATTGCGCTCGAAGTGGTCGGGTCATTTGGGGTGTGCACAACGAAATACTAATTCGTTGGATAAACAATGAAAGAAAAAACGGACGTTGTAATAAATATGATTTGCATAGGCTCTTTGCTGTGTTTGTATGGGTGTTGAGAAGAGGCTGTAAAGATGATTGTGGCTGCATTTAAGGCTAACAGAGGCATGAGAGCGAAGCGATGTTGCTCTATGCACCACTTAGGTCAATAGCACTCCCTCCAAACAATGCGGGACAACAACGCTTCGGTGTTGAGCAATGCACATAGTTTTTATGCCTCATTACTATGCAATATCGCATGGGTTCCATGCTGCTCTAACAACTATTTACATTAAAACAGTAGCAGCCAGTAATCTATCGTATTCCCCTCTCCTCCCCCTCCCACTGCATAAAAATAATGCTAAAATGGCGAACAAATGGATTAGTGCTGGTTTCTCTAGTATGTTTTATTGGCATTTATTGGTTTACTAGAATATACTTCGCTTTTTGTTGCACTTTCCAGCATTTATCTATGCAAACACTTATGACGGGTCTGCAAATGCATAAGTTAATCTGCTTTAGCCGAGGTAAACAAAAGCGCCGATTCGATGAAGGCGCTATCCTATTGTGAAGTTAGTGACTGCTAATCCTGATCGTGTTTAAGAATCTTTCAGAATCGGAGGGTTTACTCTTACTTTTACTATTTTGTCGTTCTAATGTTATGCATATATGAACAAGCTCTTCCACTCCCACCTCCCTCTCCCAACTCCTCTATTCGTTGGATGGAGATGTCACACGAAAATTACAATTTTCTTAAAACTCTCTGTATTCACTGCAAAACAGACGATCGCAAATAATTTTTAATCACTGCGATGGTGTTAAGAATTGAAGAGGGCTTTATGAATAATGGCTGAGTTGCTGAGGCGATACGAATCACGTTTTAAGAGCTGCAGTGCTTAGCGTGATATAAATGCACCACCACAGACAGCACCGTGCTATGCGCACAAAGGAACGACCGTAAATGCGCCGAGGATGAAGGGCGTGAGAACCCAAGCAGGCAAGAAAGCATTCGTTGCAGAACCCCCACAACGCAGACATGAATTAATTGGGCGAAATTCGAGCAAAACAAGCAGCATCACACACCGCTGCTGAGTGTTCCTTATTTATGGCCTCCTATAAGTCGCTCATTAACGTTGTGCGCATTCACCAAACGATCACACCGAAACGATTTAATTGACGACCCAAGTTGAATGCACACCCATTGAACGATGCTCAAACAACTACCCAACCCCTTCTATTGCCCGGGTCGGCATCATGCTGCGACTGAATGAGACACAACAAGTATCATTCACCTCTGTGCTTTGAACACCACTTAACCCACAAATTCGATAAAACATTATGCACTGGCAGGACAGAAGGACAATACGCTAAAAGCGCGATAACTACAACGTACAAAGCCACATAAGCTATTAAGCTATCATTTTACTGTAGTGCAGTTAGCAGCCTAAATTTCGCATTCCCTTCCTCCCCTTTCCCTATATCAGCAGGCACTCTTTCACATATCAAAACACAGACGCCGTCTCTCACTGATACACACTAAGTCAACTCCAAAAACTCCCCTCAAATGATTAGTCCGCAAAAAGGCAAATAATACGTACAAAGCCTTCTCATCTCCCTCCTGCAATAGTTGAAGATGTTTTTTTCCCATTGGTTGCATAGACTATTGGCGAGGCAGGGAACGGATAAAGTTGGCCAAGCAAAGTTTAAGTTGAAACCCAATAATGAGATGCTGACGAAACTACAGTGCCACTATGCTAGAGTGACGAACGGCGAGCGTGTCAAGAAGTACCCGGGCTGACAGTCGTCATCGTTGGAGTGACATCTAACGCCACTAAATCCGGGTCGACACACACACTCAAATCCGTTTATTCGATCGAGGCACGTCGCTCCATTCTCGCACGGTGACGATGCACAATCGTCGATATTTGTAGCACATTGTGCGCCTGTGAATCCGGCCAAACACTCACAGTGGTAGCCGTTCACCTCGTCCACACATCTCGCTCCATTCTTACACGGATCTTAACAGAGCGGCAATCAGCCAATTAATACCGTTCACTGAATTATATGGCCAATTGATGCTATCCTATAGCCTACAGCAGGTGCCACTGCCATCTCCTTAATAGATTTCTCTTAATACGGACGTCATTCTATCAACCTTTTACTTCAATAACTGGACTTTCATAAGTTTTGCAGACATAATTACTATATGAAAAGAAGCGCGCGCATCCCAAATCAAAAATTCGCTGTAGAACCAAACCTGCGAAATGAGTCACTAATTAGCTATATTAAACGAATAAATTACTCTGAAGGTTATGAATCTCGCGTCATAGAGCAGGAGGAGAAGCCCGGCACTTTACCGGAATAAGTAAAGTATTTTCTAGGTTCGACTAAACTCTCGGTTATGCGAACACTATAGGCCCTGGTGCTTTTGCTGAATGTTAAAACAGTAATATGAGGACCTGACGTGCACGGATATACATTTTTAAAATCATTTAAATTCGCTGAAAGAACATTTGCATTCAACGCAAAGCATTCGAATATATTAAGACTAAAAATTAAACTACTGGCTTAGAATCAACTGAAAACGAAGACGGCATAAAGAGATGAGCGATCTTCAGGACAAGTCAACAGAAATGTTGTGATGCCGGTTTGCAAATGGATTTCTATTTAATCTATTCAGCAAAAAAGGTCGATCAAGAAATGCCGACCAAAATTTCAACATTATCAAGCACAGTTGCCTTTGATGACACGAGAAGCAAAGATGATCAATTTAGCAAATTAATTTTGTCATCTGCCAGTAGCAAGTCACGACTTGATTCCAATCAACAATTTACAATAACCGTTTAAATAGCAATCTGCTTAATATAGTGAATGTCTACTTAGCAATTCATTTAATTTAGTGAAAGTAACGATGTTGATTAAACTTACTCAATTTTAGTTTATACTGCATGTGATTATTGAAAGAAATGAGTAGCATAAGAACTTGCATAAATGATCGCAGGTCGAGTTTATTTATCTAATTTACACAATTCACTACAGTCATCAAAACGCATTCGACTTTTCAGTTGCCTCGAACGCATTTATAAACTCACTGTATCGACTCAGATAGCATGAACATACGAGATGCATGTTACTTGTAGAATTGTTTAGTCGATAATAATTTTTAGTTGAACAAATAGTATCGAATATATTAGAAAGGTGCTGCACTGAAGTGAACTCACTTGGCATACAATCATCAACATCGTTCTCACAGTTATGTCCCGCAAACCCATCACGACATCTGCATCGATAAGATCCCTCTACATTAACGCATTGCCCACCGTTCTTACATGGACTGTACAAGAAGCATTCGTCAACGTCCTTAACAATATGATTAGCAGTATGTCTGCATAAAGTATAAGGGATATATCTGCATAAAACTGAACAAGCCGCAACAAAAGCTTGCCTGTAACAAAAGAAGCTGTTATTTGGAGCTGCTCTACATGCTACGCGCGTCAAAAACATGTCCCATTTTTACAACGAAACATCATTAAATTAGGCGCTGATGCATGTCATAGGCACAATTTTTTCAAATATCAGCCCACTGTGAAAGATCTTACAGTAAATCATTCAACTGGTTGACCGGTTTATATGTTTAAGACTCAACAAGAGTAAACTTACAAACACTGTAAAACAATTCGGAAAATTTCTCTTCTACCGATCAGTTTTCTGCTTTCTAAATAATCGAATGAGTGTGAGCAAGAAACTGAGATATGATAACAATGTTCAACTGATTCTACTCACGCAATACGGGAATTCCAGTTTGCAAGGTTCCCGCTAAGCGGATTTGTGACATCCCAAAATAGCAATATATTAGAGTGGTAACGTTTGTAGGGTGGGCTTTCTAAACGCACAAATGTGATATATGACGATATGTTCAAGGCAGATCTGATCGCTAACGGCCGCAAAATGAACGCTTACACAGAACGCGATGATTAGCTATAGAAAGTATGCAAACTGATGTGAAGGGCTCATTTGCATGAGAAGTACCAAGGCGTGCACTTGACACTTCACAACAGTGATCGGTTGACGTATCGATGAGCCTGAGAAAGTAAATACCAACCGTTCGGCACAATGGGCCTTCGTAGCCAGACGCACATTCGCATGTGTAGTTCTTGTAATTGGACGTCGGTCTGCATAGACCACCGTTCTCACAGCGATGCCCTCTGCATGGATCCAATCTAAAATCAATGCTTTAACGTAATGTCAAATATTGGCCTACTAACGATGAGAGGCACATACCATAACATCCCAACTAAAGTCCCGGATGCATAAAACGCACCGCGTTCCAGAAAAATGGTCTATTCTAGGTGATGTTGTGTTCATGGAAAGGCTATTTTTGTGTGCCGAGATAAATTTTCTGCCGGACAGAGATAGCCAAATAGAGAAGAAAAAGGCGTCGCCATAATTGCCAGCAATTAGCGACGTCTTGTCTGTTCTCTATCTGCCTATCTCTGTCCGGCAGCTTTAACTCGGAAATCATTGAAGACAAAAGCATAATATGCAGCCTAGAATCATCTTATATCCAGTTTCACACCAACTTACTGAAAAGAAGCAATGCCTTATTAAATGAGATTTTAAAAATTGTACAATTTCTGAGACTGGGAGCTCGGTTTTACCTGCTTGCGAGCAGCTCAAGACAACGCCAGGCTTAATAGATAAGTCACTAAAGTATGGAGCGCGCCAAGTACCTTGCGCACATTCTCACTTGCTTTAATCCCTGCTCGGTGGCTTTCTTAGCAGGGAAATCCGCAAGTTTCCGCAATATTCCTAATAAGGGAGCTATGCTGAGGAGGTGAACCGATCAGCCAAACCGTTAAAATGGATATTTAAAAAGTGAAAGACAGAGGCATCACAACGGTCAAAAACTTCCACGTTCTATGCTCTACATGAGATATCTTATGTTCAGTCGAAGCGTTTCCCACTTTTTTCGCAAAATATATTTTTGACTTGAGTTTTTTCATGTGCATTCTTCCCAAGCGATCGATAAAAGAAACCAACAAATTTATTAGGGAGTTCAAAAATGCAATTATTTAAAACTACTTCAGAAAACTGACTTGCGCGGGCAACGAACTCTGCCGTATGATTGCGAGATGACATGAAGTGCTCTTGTTTTACTCACTTCATTAAAGGAAACACACTGAGGAAGTTTCAACGTTCATTATTATGCATAAGCCTTAGATGCATGCGACGACCAATGGAAACGCGGTAAAATGCTTAAGAAATGAATGAGAAATCTGACTTGTACTGGCAACGGTCTCCGTCGTAAGGTAGCGCACAATGGCAAGAGAATGTGTTGACACCATCGATGCAGATACCACCATTAAGGCAAGGACTCGACGCACAATCATCCACATTCCGCTGACAACGATCACCTGTGTAGCCAGCCGCACAAAGACAAGTGAAACCACCAGCATGATCTGCGCAAATACCACCGTGCTGACATGGATTCGACGCACACTCGTTCAGCTTAAACGAAACCGTTTAGTGGACGTGCTTTGCAACGTTTTAACCTATTATTTGCATACAGAAATGCGAAATCGAATTTGAAAGACAGAAAACAATCTTAGTTCATCTTAAAGTACTGTAAACAACGAAAATCGAGGAGGTTCCTTAGAAAATGCTGGCCCCGAAAAGACAGTTCTATTCGAAGGTAACGTTTAGTAAGAAATGAATTTGACGAAAACATAAATTGCGATATCACCGATAGGCGATTTATATTTATATTTATATTATAAGACAGGCCTCCTCACGAAGTTTTATGATATTTTAAGTCTTCTAACACAGCGTATACAACGCACTGCTTAACTAGTATATTCCATGTTGTTAATTCTTACAAATTTCAGTCATAGGAACTACTTTTGGAGCCCAACGGTTAGTTATACCTCAGTCGATCAAAATGAAAAAGTTTCTAGACTAGCGAAGATCATTATACAATCATGGTTTTCTTATTGCTCTATGAACTGAGCAGTCGAGCTTCAAAGTCTTAAAAAGAATCATTCAACGGATTGTGTGATATTAAAAAGTTGAATGCAATTCTTCAGCACAATGCTGACAATCTCGATAATTCAACGGATAAAACAATCGCACAGTTTCTCACCTCCTGACGGCAATCATGACCATAGAAGCCGAATTTACATTCGCAACGATAGTCGATTCCATTAGCCGATGGAACGCAGACGGCATTCGGTGCACAACTGTGATATTTGCATGGATCTGAACGACGCTCACAGCGATCACCCGTAAAGCCAAGTGGACATCGACATGCACCCTTCGAACATACCCCTCCGTTCAGACAGTCGGTTGAATTGCATTCCACATGTTGTCTTCGCTCACAGTTGTCCCCTTCGAAACCCGGTGGACATTTCTGCTCACAGAATTTACCATGAAATCCTAAAAAAATCTTCTAAAAACATCCTATAAACATCTTAAAAATATCCTGAAATAATTGCGTTATAAAAAGCATCCTAAAAACATCGTATTAGGCTATAATCAGCGATTCTTACGGGATTATGCTGCCAAATACAATCCATACCAAAAAGAAGAAAAATGCAGTACACTCGTAAGCCGAAGTAACTGTGGAACTTAGAACGAGATGTTGGAGCCACTAAGCAAATGCTCACAAATTCATAAACATGCTTATTGTATTGTTAACGAGAGAACCTACCTGACATGCAGACGCATTTGAATCCAGTCCCAAAGTCCAAGCATGTTCCCTGATTGAGGCACGGACTCGGCAAACACTGATTCACATGACTCATGCACCATGAGTCTGTGAATCCTGGAGGACATTCGCAATGCCAGGATCCCGGCGTATTCACACATGTCCCTCCGTTCCAACACACGTTCGTACCCTTAGAGTTTTGCTCTTTTCACGTTCAGTTTGTGTACAAATAAATGCCAAAAATTATGAGCTACGAATACAAAGTGCGCATCGTTCACACATAGTTTCAATTAAAAAGTGATTACGATTCTCAAATAATTCTTAATAAAATCCTCACAAAATTCTCGAAAGCTGACGACGTATGGAGTTTTATAAGAGATTATTTCAACCTTCATGATCATTCTGTTATAGAAAATTAAATCAAAACAAAAACGTTCCTAAAGGCTTAACAGGGAATCGAATGACTCTCTATGAGACAGGAATCAAGTATCTACGTTTTCGCTATGTACCTACATTATCTGAAAATACCTGTTCACATTCGTTGATGTCCTCAGAGCAATCTTCGCCAGTAAATCCCTTTGGGCAGCTGCATGTGTATTTGCCACTCGAAGTATCTGCTTCACATTGCGAGCCAGCCTTACAAGGATTTGAGAGACATGGATCTTCCATATGGCAAAGAAGTCCTGAAAACAATCATAACAAAATTTCGCTCAAAAAATTAGTTTGCTAGAGCTTTGGATAACGTAAAGCGGTGCTAAGAAACACAGAAACCAAAGAATGAACCCCGAATTAAATGCATCGGAATTTTAAAATCTAGGTAAGACAATGAACGCAGAATTTTTCTAGAAAAACGGTTTATAAGAGGGCATATGTTGAGTTAAAAGAATAGTTCCACTCTTAAAGATAATTTCTGCTCAAGATTAAACAAGCTGAAACAAACGAAAATTATATAACAATAACTACGGCTCGCAAGATCCACAATGTTAACTCGAATGACGCCCCCACCCCTTCCCTCCTACCTCCCCTAGCAAATTTTGCAGAAGTGCAAATGAAATGCAGCCAAATGAGCAAAACTATATGAATGGATTAAAATTTTTTGCTTGCAACTTCTCCACTCTACCCCCCCCCCCCCCCCCCCCCCCCCCCCCC
>JPKZ01001707.1:325204-338021 GCA_000803305.1 Toxocara canis
GGAAGGGGCGAAGAGGAGGACAGGAGGATGGGGAAATGAGTGGAAGAGGCATAATTCGCGGCCGATTTCTGTCTATAAGTGGCTACCAACATCCGCTTCGTGGTCTCGGCCTAGTGCAAATCGGTTACGAGCATCGACCAGTTGCATACAAGGAGCGAACCAACAAGCGAACGCTACGCAACGTCACCTTTCATATATCACTGCAATTCACTCGTGTGTCTGTCACCCCTTAAAAAATCTTTTCGAAACATTTTCCCTTGCGCTCCATCAACATTCGTTCCCATAAAGTGCAGTAACTGGAGGTCATTAAATAAAGAAACCGCAGACGGTCAAAAATGCGATCACTGCGGAGATGCTCACAGACCTCATTGCTCAGAAACAGTGCCTCTAATTATTGTAGATATGTATAAAATTCGTTCATATTGCACAGCTGGGAGTCCTCTCCGCAACAATCACAAAAACGATCAAAAGAAAAATGATACATATCGAGTTATTACGTCTTCGTACTTCAAAACACCTACTACCGCCTTCGATATTTCCGTTAAAGAAAAATGATTCCAAAGATGTTGAAGACATTGCGCAATTTGCTAATTCTATACTACCGGTATAATCTATAATTTCTGATGGTTACCAACAAACTTCTATACAACAATTTTTTAAAGGAACTAATCAATCATATTCGATTGAGCGTTATCTAAAAGACTTTTTTGAAATCGATCATTCACTTAACGATGTTCATACAGCACAAGAACGATTAAGCAAAGACATTAACGGTTTGCTTTATAAATTTCTTTTTTCCCTCTCTCACTCTCTGTCCTCAAAGAGAGGACTTTGATATAACTCAGTCTTCGGAAAAATTAGAAAATAATTTTTAGTAGTTTTAAAGCAACATTTCACATCTATGAGATTTGCACTAAAAAGAGGGATCAAACAACGCGTTTCTAGGATCATTTTTACAGGTGCCACTGTTATTATGAGTATTAATAGCCAACTGATTAAGGTAGATGAGATCGAAGGGTTTAGCACGGTTAAGAAAAACATATTCACGACTAAATGAGTGCACAGTTGTTTAGAGGTATGCATAACTAATGGCGGCGCCTCAAGAGGCATACGCATGCTAGCCTTCTTCCTACTATCCACTATTAGCCAATCAAATTTCATCGACCTCTGTCACAGTAAAAACACCACACTCCCGAGCAACCGAGAATGCATACTGCGAGTTGACACAATATGCGCTTTGGCTACATCCGATTAAATAGTTCATAAACAATATAAGAGGGCATTTAGCACTATAACACGACTTGGTTCACGATCTGCCAATCAATGCTCATTGTATCACGACCCCACCAAATCACCAAAATTAGGAGCATACACGATGAGGAGCTGTTTATGACTGGTACAGAATTCGAAAAAAATCGCAAAGGAAAATGTAGTTAAGTTGCGCTCACCGATGAGCTCCCTCTCTATTATATTCTTAATCAAAGGTTAACTTTTCACCATTGAATGTATCAAAATAAAAGTCGTTGCAAAGGACAATCATGATTTTGTTTCTTTAAAATCGATCCATAGCCAATGACGTCATTATAAAATGACGTCAGAATAATGCAGTATTTTGAGAATTGATGTTTGTCATTATCGCAATCTATGTATTATGCTCTGGCTTTGTTTCCCTCTTTCACTTCTATTCAGCTGATCGCTTTTGTTCCCTTCAGTCTCTATCAACACGATCTGTAAACTTTATCGCATAAAACAGTATATTACTCTCGTCCCCTTTTCCTCACCACATATACATAACCCGTACACAAGTGAAAAGGGCCTTACATTGGAAGGGATGGTCGATTTAACGATGAGGGCGAAAAAACTGACACTATTGCACCTCGGAAGACAGTTAATGAATTCAGCTACTTTTTCGTTCACTGGGAACATTTTTCACCTGCGATAAATGAGCTAGGTGATGCAAATGAAGCGCGCTCGTCAAATGCATAGTGAGCAATTTAGAAAATAAGAACATAAGCAGAATAATAACTATGCACGTCATCGCCTTTTAAGAAAGGTGACAAATGGTCGCTTTTCTTAGAAGACAGCCACATGCGAAATTTATAAACTGTAAACATACCAACGGGGCATATACATATAGGGAATGACGCTCGATCGAAACATTCACCACCATTCAAACAATCGCAACGCCTCTCGCAGTGTTCACCGCTAAAGCCTCGAGCACATCTGAAATGTTTTCCTTTTTTTTTCAGTTAAACTAAATTTCATAAAAGAGCAAATACCTGAGCCATAACTGGCTGCCGATGAATAAATTAGAACATTGTATCGGCTACAAGCATGATAGTACTTATGGTGCACTCGAAAGAGAGAAACGAAAAAGAATGCGGGTCATTTACCGATCGGCTGAATTCTTTGGATATTCTGCTTCTGTTTTTTTATTCATTGTTCATTCATAACCGATCAAATATGAGAGATGTGAAATTTGGTAGAAACCATTTTTCGAATATTACCGTAATGGTTCTCTGCAGTGTCGCCATCTTTCGTCTTTAAAGGCTTTCAACAGCAATCGGTCTTTAAAGAGGATCAAATTCCCATCAAACTAACATTTTACGAGGCGAACTGATGAGGACAAGTAATTTTTTTACGAAAATATAACCGCAGTGCAAAATAAAGTTTTTAGTTGAAATGCAGCTCAGAGTTCGATTCATAACGATTTATTTAAAATCTGTTGAAAGAGACAAACATATAATCACTATATGAAGCATTATTTTGATAGCGTAAACGTAGAAATATTCTTGAGAATTACTATTAGCCAAATTTGTGTTCGTCTCGTAACGATCATTTGAATGCAATCAAATATTTCACAGAGTCGACAAGCGATAAACACCTTCACGAGAATACAACGAGAAACATTCATCGCATTGAAAGCGTTTCATCTATTCGAAATCAATACAATGATCCACCTTGAAATTGAGTATTTCACAATATAACAATATTAAAACACAATAACCATTTTTAGATCAGAGGCAAAAGCATTCCAAAATAAGAAATCAAATTAAAAAAATGATTTGTACCAAATAATTGCAGATTTTTTGCATTTTCATGCCGAATGAAAAAAAAGAAAACGAATTTCTGATCGGAAATGAAAAATTCCTTCCTCATTAACCCCTAATGGAAGTTTTACAAACCATGAAATTCAAATCTCAACCATAATATGCCAACGGTTGATGTACAGTGCTGCTCTTTACGAAGAAAATAACCCTTTAAGAAAAAATTCGATCAGTGTATTTGCCTTCAAGTATCATAAAACGTCTTATAGTACAGCGTAAATCGTTTTAATCGATGACGATATGCAGCACAAACGATCAACAGTCAATCAAATCCGTCACGCCACATATCGCAACTTCACTTTTTCGTTAGCAGCCTTCTTCTGTGAGGAGAACGCCCATTGAGTAACGTTCGCAATACGTCAATAATGTTGACGTACAGCATACATATAATATAAGAACCTTTACTTTGATGCATAAGCAGTCATGCCATCATCACGGAGAAGCATACCACATAATTTTAACGAAGTGCATTATTCCATTGATAACAACTAAAACGGCCGGCTGGTCGAGGGGAACAAGTAAAACATTCATTCTTGGACTGCAATTTAGTTGCGAGTGATCGTTGTTATCATGTGATTTCTAAAAGACCTTTCATTATAAGTTTACATATTAAGTTTTCCATGTACACGCTTACCCCGAAAAAAGAAACAAGTAAGACGAACTCAGACTTTACATGAATATTATTTAAATTTATACGCGATCCATATCATTTGCTTTCCAATCAGTAATGATATTTAATATTTTTTGTCGCTATGTACGTTCAGGTTCGTCTTTATGAGTGTATTGATGTGTACGCTTTACTCATCGTGATATATTTTCGTTCTTATCGTTTCTCCAGTTCTGCAGAACGAACGAATACTAATACATTTGGGAGTGACCATTCATAGACGTATAAGTGATCGTTCGTTTCTACATTGCAGCACTACCCATATATCGTTAATGATTGCCTAAAGTGACCATCTAATTACTTTATGACATTTATGCACCTTCTAAAACCACACCGCTCAGTACTTTAAAATTATGCCATGTTGTCAATTTGAGCTTTTCGACTCATTATGCGGGATGAGACTGCACCATCCACCTTACAAGATGCCAACCAAAATTTTAATACTCGATATCCTTGCTATTGCATTGCTGCGGCGGTCTACGTGCATAAAACGGTAGTCAATTTATGAATGCTGATAAAATAAACGACACACCGTTTTGCATCCATTAAAGCCACGAGACCTATGAAGTTTTCAGCTTTCCTGAGAATGAGGCTCTATTCGAGAGGAGCTTTGCTGACGGAGGGAGGTAGTTTTCTCAACCTTTGCTTAGCCGCAACGCTTTTAGTACTGAACTCCCTAGTATTTCATAGTATTATTGAGGTGGAAGAGAGTGAGGGATTGGGAGGTGCAAGTGGAGGGCTGAAAGTGGACAGAGGATGCTACTACTGAAGGAAAGGCTGCATTTTCGTGATTCCTATGATGAAGGTAGGAGGGATCTGAGGAAGGGAGGCTTTAATCGCAGTAACGCGTTGCTTTTACGTCGAATCTATGTGCATTCATCATAAAAGTGCTAACTATTGTTTGTGTGTCGGGCTGATGCGTTTGGTTAACATGCATTTTTATGCAGATACTCGATGGCAAACATGCATAGCATGTATGTGCGATCACAATAACATTCCCTTATCAAATGACCACTGCTCGTTATGCTGATTAAAGCTAAATATCAAATCAAAATGCGCCACACAGTATAGCTGCATAATTACAGTAATGAAAAACAATACTGCTGCATATTTGTAGTGATCCATTTTATTTATAGTAAATATAAATCGAACTTATTAAGCTTAGGTTTCAGTATTAGGGCCATTCTTCTGTTTTAGCCTTACGATGTATATTGTAAAAATTAGAACTACACTCCAGTGGAATTAGAACTATACCACAAGCAATCATCAAGTACGAGTATTCAAATTGAAACCGTGATTTCGAATGATCGGCAATGAGCGTCATCGTTTTCTTTGCACTTAAATCCATATATAATTATTTATTATTATTAATTGCTTATTATTATTACCTATTGGTATCAATATTACTTACAACTACTTTCCACTAATACTTTAGTTTTATTATATAAAAAGCAACCTTTTAGAAATTACAAAACGCCGGTAATATAATAAAGTTTTTCGATTTGACGAGTAGACAACTGCACCCATAGAGTTTCAAGTTCACGATAAGATTTTAAAAATTTCGGCAGCCATGCAGATAAAAGCTGTAAATATGGGAGCCTTAAAGTCGCAGCATTTTTGAGAAACGATACAGCGCACTAAAATATCGTTATTTTTACGCTTTACTCCACCCAAAAAGGGACAAAAACTGGTGATAAGCGGCTTATCTTACTTTACCCCAATGCTGCTTTCGTTTGACTGCATGATATGCTAGTGCCGACAAACTACAAGGGCAACAGGGACGAATGAAAGAAACCAAAGTTTAAAAAAAAACTATGCATGAAAGGAAGTGTGACGAAAAAGAAGAAATGAACTGTTTTCAGACCAATTCAGGATAACGACTGAAATCATCATACCCGTGCCCTGTTGCATGCTGCATAAGGCGAAAAAAAAGATAGGCTAAAGGTTGAAATGGAAAAATTGATGAAATTTGGATTTTAAAAAAACTTATGATTTTTTTGTTTTGAACCTTAAATGCAACTGATTTTATCGTTGTGGAAGCGCGATTGCTAAAAAATATTTCAAATTTGCACCAAGGTGCAGAATGGTACAATTTAATAATGAAAATTTTGATCAAATGACAGCTTTGAGCGTTAGCGAAAGCAACACGCAATGTTGGCTGTTGGTGGTGCTACGTTAAAAGGAAAAGCTTTGTTCAGCTCATGCAATGCTTTACCGTCCTTCTTTATCATGCAAAAGTGGGTGTTCAACGCGGAATATGTTGCTTAGCTGGCTTAGCGTTCCATCCCTCTCGCCAGCATGGGGTCGTATGTGGCAGCTATCTCAACGGGGACCACTTAGAAACCTATTCTTTGCCTGACTACTTATTGTGATAAGTAATAAAGACGTGACATCAATATATCACCCGCCCACTTCTTCCCCCTTTACAGTAACACCTGCTCATTCGAAACCTGTCCAAATTACTATCTACCATATAATGATTATTAATTCGCACCAATTACATGTCGCTTTAATCAGTCGTGAACTAAAAAACCTCAATTACAAACCCTCTTCCTATCGACTATACATCCTTTCTGGATCAGGTAAATTCTCATTTCATTGAGACAAAACACTTTAATGTGCTAGTATTTAATTGTCGCTGATAGTTGTGTACTGCTTACCTTACCATCTGTACAATATATCTATACCCACTAATCGGTAACTCCTCTACATGTATGGCATGATCAGAAATTGTCGTTCCTGAATAGTGGTCCTCGCTGAAAGAAGCAAAATCATGCCCGACAAATTTGAAAAACATAAAACTCCCCGAATTTATAAACGCTGCTTTACGATATGCGGCTAATCTACGAATGGCCTCAACCGGAGGGCTATCGCATAGCGCCAGCGAACCGTTCGCACTTCTATCTCTGCAGGCGCTGAAAAAAAAAAGGATCACCGAGTCGTCTCATAAGAGCGCTCATTTCCACTCTCACCGTTATTGCATCGCAAGTCAACGAAGTGAGTGTGATATATACCAAATAATTTCTCAACGACCTTCTCATAAATTCTCAAAAACGTTCACCACTGCATTAAACTCCTCTCATTTCCAACCGCAAAAAATATGAAGTGGTGCTGTTGAGAGTTCAACAACGAGCGAAAAATTGACGAATCACAGTGCCACCCAGAGCGACGAATCCGAATTTCATGTCATGGCGCATTTTTAAATTTAGTGCTACTCCCACAAACAGTAATCCCCTAGTGGCCGACGACTTAAACAGCCCAAATGCAAAATCCTTTCATGTTAAAGTTGTATGGGCAATTCCCAAAAATCTCTCACATTTCTAAGCTTCCCCGAAAGCGGCATATAAAAATACGCCGCAAAGGTATTAGGTGAAAGCACCGAAGAATAAAAACGCATAAAATACGAAGAATTCACAAGCATATAGAAAAATTTAACAGAATGAAACTTCAACAGCTGATAACAAGATTGACAAGGAGCGGTAAGTACAACTACCAGTTTAATGATAATTACAGCATGCTAAATTTCTATGAACTCCATAACTCATTCAAACGGTAGCAGCGTGCTTCGCATGTTCGCCCACTTGACGCAATGAGTGCAAAAAGAGGAACACCCAAAACTATCTGACAAGACATCCTCTTTTTAAAAATCCCTTTATAACCGATTCCCATTGGTTTTTTCGAATCAGCGTTCAAAAGACGAAGATCGACACACCCTTTCCACGCATAGTTCTACTACTTATGCGTTTCGTGCAGGCGGAAGTACATGTGACAAAAACAAAGAGGATTAACATCCGCATTAAGCATGTTAGCAAATTAAATGCTCTCAATGAAGCATGAAGGTCAAAGGTCAATAGCGTAGTGTTTGAACAGTTAAATAGCCCATGAATGCGGCGGTATACTTCTCAAAAGAGTGCGTGCAAAACAATCACGATGCAAGTAACGCTCGCTGTGAACTCGAATGAGCAACTCCGTGAGAGACGATCAGATGAAATGCACAGGTTTAGGTAACCACGCAGATAATTTGCAATGTACGAATTTTTCAAAAAAATTTTCAGAGTAAGTATCAGTGTGTCATGAGACAATTGATGAACTTATCAGTGCTTGCAAATTCTTTAGCTGCCCATTCCACATGATGATAATAATCCCAGAAAATGAAGGCATGAGTGGTTGTTATGAAGAGAACTGTCACAGCTTTAAAGCACCATCTCCTTTCACATCACTATTCTGCTTTCTTTTCAAACAAAACACAGTTTAAGGAAATAAGTTAGTGAGCATAGTTCAGCCACAAATAAGTAACTGCTGATTTTCATTTTTTTTTGGTGTGTTCCAACATTATTTTTTTCTCTCACCTACACGACCAGTCGGTCGACTATGGCCTAAAAATTGCGCCCAGATCGCGACTTGTGCCTGACAGCCGTCTGACACGACTCCAATTAAACGTTCTTTCGGAGAAATATGGTGATGAACAAAACAATATGAAAACTTGTCCTGCTGCAGTGCATCTATCATTCCGAACCATAGGCAATACTGTGAACGACTTAAAAAGGCCATCGAAACCTTACAAACTTAAATAAAGTGTTACGAACGAAGCATTATAACTGAGAATGAATTATACGTTGCAATTAAATGAAATTGGCAAGTCTCAATAGAAAGTAAGCTAGCATTAAATGAAAACAACTAAAACAAAAGAAACGGCTATAAAATTTTCGAAACCTTTAAAACGAATAGTCACTTTACGACACACATAACTGTGGCCTTTGAGCGTTTCACAAACAGCGCTAAAATATCACTGATTCATGGACAGCTCATACGATTCGAATGCATCCAGAAATGAGTGCTCGAAATAAGCGGAAACGAATTTGTGCGGACAATTTGGTGGCGAAAAACTGAAAATTTGTTTTCAGCAGATTAACAGCATACAACAGCGGCCGGTTGCGCTCTATGTCTCCATCCAAACACTCCTGTTGCTGTAACATTGTGGACGAATGCAAGCTATCTATTAAAACACCTAGGTAGAGACGCAAATCTAGAGTGGATAAGCCATCAGACGAATATTACGAACATAAAATTCACTCATCCACTTCCTATGGTGGTGCAGGCAAAACAACACCAAAAGGTGGCTTGCCAAGTACCGCCTTAAATGCGGAACGTTGGCAACCGCTTTTCTCCTCATGGTCTACTCAGTACAATAATAGAAACCGGAAAACTGGTGTTCAAGCAAAAAGATGCCAAAGAAAACAAACATCTGGCTAGGTGGCAACGAAAAAAAAAAACGAAAATAGGGCGGACAGATTTCCACAGTGAGTAAAATCCTAATCACAATGACACAATTAATTCGCTTCATAAAGATCGCACGAATAATCGGTTGTGATTAATTTTTGGTGATGTCAGTTACGTGAAGCGAGAAAGGACACCTAATGGCCTCTAACTTTTACTCAGTACGGCACTTATTAGCATCAATGATATTCAGATTCTTTATTTGATCTTTCGAGGTATGTCAACTCAACGCTGCCCAAAATTGGTTCCAAACACTGACTCTAGCGTATCAATTATGCACGAGTCGATTCGTTTTGGCTCAGCTCTAACTAATGCCGCTTCATACCTTAAGAGTGAATGAACTCCCACAGTTTGTTCACAACTACTGTATTCGCTCAGACCATTTGATGATGTAAACAAATGCAGCGATTTGTATTCATTAGTCACACTCTCACTGCGCATGCAGCATTAATGTCTACTGATTCGTCATTACAGAAGCGTACAACAAAGCGTAAATACCGTTGGTGCTTTTGCATCGACGGTGCAGAACGTAAGATATGCAATTCGCATGTATTCCTATTTCGCCTCCTCCCCCTGCCCCCCCCCCCTTCCCATTCAAAAAGTTTCCTCGACTTTTCTGAGGGAAATATACTCTACGAGGTATAAACTGCGAAGAGTGCAATTTTCCAAGCTTTGCTTTCAACGCGTCAATGAAGAGCTTACAATCGATGGAGAAGTAAAAGTGGCGGATCGTTACTCCAGAAAATATTGCGAGCAGCTCGGAAGGTATAACATGAATATTTTTAATCTGGCTTCCCTTTCCTTTTTCGAAGTATAAATTCAATTTTGGTGTTAAACATCCAAGTCACTCAGTCTCTGACTTACACTTTAGAATTGAAAGGTGACGTGTGATCACTTTTATTCGGAAAAAAAACGATAAAATATTTCTTTACACTCGCACATACCATCAGCACAGTGATAACAATGTTTTAACGCTTAGTCAGTAATAAATCGTTGAAGAGATTTACTCCGATCAACGCAAACTTCTACAACCCAGATGACCCATCACGACCGACGTCAGTCCCCTAACTCATATTTTGTCTGCGGTGACAAGTTCCCAATAGTTAACTTCCTTCCTCTGACTTCCCCTCCTTTTTGTTACAAATCCTTTTCGCAAGTGCAGCAGAAACGCACGCCTTCAACGGACATGTGCATAAAAGAACGCCTGAAAACCGGGGCGTCAAGTATCGTTTCGCTTTCTCCTTCTTAACGCTTCACATCCTCATCCATTCCATTTCGCTCCGGCGCAGTCGACTACTACCTTCGACAATAGCAGTTAGTTGGTGCGGCTCAAGTAACGCGTGACGGGTCATTAGTGTTTTTCTATGTTCAGAGCATGGCACAGCTTAAGTGAGCGAGTTATGTTCTGAGGGTGTGTATTTGCTCTTGGGGAGCGACACTTTTAGCTAAAGGCAGAGAGACATTCAGATAACGCATGGGAACGGGGCGACCTTTGGCTACACTCCATAATCGGCCCTCGTTGCGGTCAGCGCTTATCGCACACACAAATCTTATCACGCACACCAAAACGCAATATTTTACTGTGCTTTCAGGTCGTTCCAACCACAAGCTAACCCCACGTTAATTATCTCTTCATTTAATGAGTAGAAATCACAAGGGTATCTAAAAAGCTCCAAGAAATTCTAATGAAGTTGCTTCGATTTAATCTTTTCAATGTCCGTTTATGTGAATGTAATGCTTCAAAAGCGTTAATGTCAAATAGCTGAGAACATTCTGAGGGCACAACATCTCAACAGTGCAAAAAATAACGTAAATAATCATGACATAACTGAAAGTTACATTAAAAACAAAATAAACACAAAAAGTCACACCATAAACGATGCGCATTTACGCTAAAAGGATAACGGCAACATTAGTCGCCTAAAGAGCACGATTTTAAAATAATACTGATTACCCATATATCGATCGAGTTGATAGATAAAAATTTTGGGTGGAATTGAGAGACAAAAATTTAGGCGAGACTAAATCGAATTAAATAGCGGAGTGTTTATGTTGTCGGGGAAAAAACGAATATTAGGCATAAAAAGATACACACACACAACAGCGAGTCATGGATACGAAGTGATTAGAATTCAACTTGTACATCTAGCACAGCATCTATATAGCAGCGCATCCTTTCTGCAAGCAAAAGGTGTAAGTGGGCGATTCGAAAAAAAAAACAACCCTATGCTGAAAATTGCGGTTCGGTACCGTTTTGCTTTTTCTACAACTTTCAAGTAGTATTAAAAAGTGGTATAATCACGAGGTGAAAACAAGATAAAAAAGGAAATTATTCAACCCACATGCATTTGAAGACGTCGTTCGTAAGCTGCACACAACGACCGCCGTTTCGACATGGTAAAGCACTGCATCCACCTGAAAATATCTGCTTCACATTCATTCACTGCAGGATATTTGTTGTTTGAAATATAACAGCTCTAAAATTTCGAGTATCTGTGGACGAATATTGAATTTAGTTTGGAAATATTAAACACTTGAAATTGAAATCATAAACAAATAAAAACGTTGGTAATAAATGTCAGCAAAGCTTTATTGAATACAATTGCGTAACCCAGTGATTGTTGTACATGTATTGCACGGTTTATGCTTTTGAAATATCAATAACAAATCCATTATGTTACCTTATAGCTATAAGTAATTCCACGTTTCCGTACAGCTTACCGTAACTCCACGTTACCTTAGAGGTTACCGTATATCACCTGACACTGTGGCTTACCGTAATCATGTTGCCTAACAACACGTTATAGCCCTATATCAAAGGATAAACCAATTTCGTACGAATACACTCCCGAATTCTCACTTTTGGATAACTGCATGTATTTATCACGTTTAAAAAAAACCTTTCACTGCCAATATAGTACGCTTATCGATCCATAAACGTCTCAACGATGACGTTCGCAGACGTTAGTTAGATTTTAGACATGAATGGGAAATAAATAAGAAGTAAAAACCTCATAAATTATCAAACTTCACATAATACCAAACCAAAAATTAATTAAATACACCCTCGTTTTTCTGCAATCAACTTTAAAGATCAGCATACGAGTAACGCATAATTTGCATCCGATTCGAACCTATCCAGCAAAAATCCTATGGGATTTTTTAAGATTTTAAAAAAAAAGTGCAACAACGTTATCGCGACGATCGCATACGTAAATATAAAACATTCTAATAAAATTAGAATAAACTATTGCAGCGAATGAATAGCTTAGAATGTTAGTTTATTTGAGAAAATATATTTCATTTTCAATATAAGAGTCGATCGGATTCCTCTTAGCTCCTATTCCCGTTAGATGCCCAAAACATTCGCCTTTTGTTAGCGCCTTAAACGAATCACTCAATAGAACATTTCTATTCACGGTCAATAGCACTGTTCTGCCGGAATTGCATGATGATGTCGGAATAAGGCGAAAAGCTATTCAAGTTTTACATCACACTCGCAAATATAATTTTAAAAAAACTTGATTTCCCTTATGCACTACCAGAATTGATAATTTGTTGATAAATCGCTCTACTGGGTTTTACACAACAGTAATAACAACGGCCAAACTTCAATGCCATACGCTTCCCAAATGCTTTTGGAAATTATGAAGAACTCGCGCGAAATGCATGCTTTGAAGTTCCGGCAAATTCCCATTTGCAAGTGTTTCTTAGTTAATCTAGGCCTTTCCTCGTCAGCTCCTTAAGCCTTTGAATTCCGCGTTTC
>JPKZ01001707.1:346150-360051 GCA_000803305.1 Toxocara canis
GGTAAAGGGGGGGGGGGGAGGGAGAGGATGAATGAGGAGACGGGAGGATCCAACAACAAGGACGGGAGGTGGAAGAGGAAGTGGAGAACTGTGAAACAAAGTGTCGCTCGTGCGGTGCAATAGTCACTGCACTGTCCGAGAAGCTACCGACTAACGAAATTACCAGTCATCTATTTTCATCGCATCATCAGTGTGTAAAGTCATGCATGTGATCGTTCGGGATTCTCTCTATAATTATTTCATTCGAAACAATCCGCTCAGCCCGAGGCAATTCGGTTCCCTTAAGGGAAAGTCAATGGCTTCTTAGCCTTTGAGCTGCGGCAATGAATTGCTTTTGGCACTGGATGATCACACTCAGATTGATGTTGTATACATCGATTACGGTAAGGCATTCAATGCTGTGAGCCACGAAATACTTCTGTTTCACCTATTTCGTAACAAAGTATATTGGGAAAGGTTCTGAACTGGATTTTTTTGCATCCTGGTCGAAACTCTATAGCTAAAGTGGGTGAATTCTTCTCTCAAGGCGTCTTTTATGATGTATCGCAAGTTAACGTTTGGGCCTTAAGTTATTTCTAGCGTATGTGAATGAAGTCGCAAATGACTTGACGAGTACCTGTAATCTTTTTACTGCTGACCTAAGGATTTATAGCTGAGGATTTATAGACCGGCCTGTGACCCGCCTTTAGACTTTAGAGAGCTTCAGTGACTTAGGTCATCTCGTGCAGTGGTCTAATGCTTGGCAGTTGCACAAAAATCGGTTGTTGCACATTGACCTTAAGCATGAATGCCTACTGCGATTCTCCGATGGTTTCATTCCAACTGCCACTTCCGTTCGAGATTTGGGGGTGTTCACTGAGGAATCTTACATTGGAAAACTCATTGTAAGTCAGTGTGACAAATGGCGCGTTTAGAGTGGCCAGTTGTATTCCACCGGCAATTCGATATAGCTACACTAAACATTATAAGGCCTTCATCATCTGCTGCCGTTCACTTTTCGAATATGATTGTCGGGTTTGATCACCGTTCTCGAAATCGGAAATAGATATGATAAGGAAACTGGAAAACTGCAAATACGTTTCACGAGAAAAGCATTTCGAAAAACGGGTCTGGGTCCACAAAGTCCGAATTACGTAGCTCGCCTGAGCATTTCCGGTCTAAAACCGCTTGATTATAGTCGCCTTCAGTTAGATCTCATGTTGTGTTCCAAAATTATTAACGCTCACCCTGGTATTGTATGTGATTCAATTTTCTCTTATTCTGATCAACGTGATTTACTACGAGCTCATAGCCTTCAGTTGTTTCCACGAGTCGAAACCTTAAATTCAATTTATAATTCGTTCCCTTTTCGGGTCATGCGACTATGGAATAAACTTCCTAACGATGTCGATTCAGTGCCTTGTGTTTGTGCGCTCATAAATCTGCTAAAGCAGTTCGATCTTGGAAAAATCTATGAGTTTTGAGAGATGCTTTTGGTCATCGTGATCGTTTGCTTTTTTCCTTCTTTTTTTCTTATATTTCCCTTCCTCTTTGTTTTGCCTGACCGGATAAAGACTTTACTACTACTACTAATAGTTGTGATAATAGTACAATTTCCAACAGTGGAAGACCGTCATGGCAAAACGTTAACATTACATATATTGCAGCAGCAATAAAACGCTTGCTAATAGGAAAAGAATTATGAAGCATGCGATAGTTATTAGAATGGACACTGACATTTGCGCCAAACTACATCATCTGAAGATTTCAATTGATGCTATTGAAAGAGATAGAACTTAAAGCCCCTTGTAAACGTTAAAATCAACAGAAAAGTCTCTATTTTAACATCATTCTTCCCAATCTGAGACGTGAAGATTGCTCACATGGAAGACGGAGGTCTCGAAACTAGAGGCAGAGGAGGATAATGGATACCCTCATTATTATGGTGGAACAATGACACCTCCCTCCTCCTGAAACAGTGAATGGACGAAAAAATCAAGCGAAACCTCCAGTACTCATATCGACCTTTACATTAGTGGTGCTTCGTGCTCGAGATATTCAAGGTTCCAGAACTTTGGAAGTATCTAGTTATGGGGTGAGAGCGTCTGAGCCGGACTGGGCGAAAGGAACTGTACGATACATGTATCTTCTGAATCAGGTTATCAATTATATGCCTATTTTTAAACTCTAAACTACTCTGAGATATGTATTCAGTGATTGGAGGCTGTATCCCCTCGGACTCTCCTAAGTTAATGCCTCCCTTATCTTTTGGACATTACCGACGCCGGTTTTGACTAGTAGCGTGAAAAAATTAGCAGCTTTCTTTGAAAAGCCTTTGCTTTCTTTGATAGGTCAACAGCTTTCTTTGATA
Source organism: Toxocara canis (assembly GCA_000803305.1). Taxonomy (NCBI): domain Eukaryota; kingdom Metazoa; phylum Nematoda; class Chromadorea; order Rhabditida; family Toxocaridae; genus Toxocara; species Toxocara canis. The sequence continues at coordinate 348,501 of JPKZ01001707.1, forward strand.
GGTTAACAGCTTCCTTTGATAGGTTAACAGCTTTCGTCGTTAGGTTAACTATTCTACTAGCTCAAAACTTAGTCTTTCTCGATCAGGAAGCACGTGCGTAACAAACAGTCTAGGTGCGCGCCAGGTAGGATCAGCTAGCTTTACAAAGCAAAACAAGTGGAGAGGCACGTTAGAAAAGGTGCTAACTTTTGCGCTTATTGCGTATAAAATTTGAAGCAGTTTCTTTTCTAAATTCTACTAACCACGAACTATGACAAAATAATATTATCTTTAACAATATCTGATCAGTCATTTGATCTCGATCTATACACAGCAACATGCTTACATAGTTATATTGTTTTGTTCACCTGGGACCTACGGAAAATTTTGAACGTTTTCCATACGGAATTTTTGATCACAGCCATCATCAAAAATTCCGCACAGAAAACGCCCAAAATTTCTGACAAGCTGATAAAAGTTTGCGGTATTTGGGGATGGCGAAATTTCAAAATAAGCAGTCTGCCAAAACAGTTCTAAACCCTTTCAATGTTCGTTTGTTCACCTGAATTCTCAGGGCGACCGCACTTATAAAGTTTTTGCGAGGATTGAAGCCAGCCAAAAAATTTAGTTTCTACCGACGATTTATATTCGTTTTCAGTGTCTCTTGGATCGCTCATGGGTGATTCCTCCATTCGGAATCGTTTCCTTCGATATATTATCGTTAATTGAGCTTAGCGGTCATTCATTTTCTCTCTTGGCAATACGCGTCATAATAAGAGACAGAGTACAATTTTGTTTTGACCACCAACAGTTGCATTGGCTTAATTAGGGGATTGACATCACTATTTTGTAGCGACGGCGCCATTCCTCTCCATAAGCGCCTATCAATTATTGCGCAACCTTTCCGGCGGATTGACTGGCACCCAAATAAGCAAACACTATATTCTGTTATATTCCGTTACCTCCTAACGACTTTTTATCATGAACGTTACGACATCTATAATCGTGTTCTGTAAAAAATGATCTTCGGCGGGTCAGATGACCTGTTGAAGAAAGATTCACAGAACTGGGAAGGGGACCTCGAAAGGAACATTCGAGAGTCGGGACTCCCAGAAGCGATTTCGTCGGAAGACAATACAAGGAGGAAGGAATCCGTCTAAAAACAATTTAGTCAGCAGAAAAATCGCGCTTATGGTTTGCCTGCAAAAATTTTTTTCGCAAGTTCATAATTTATTTGTAGAAATAACGCGAAAAGCGTTCCCTTGAAGCGTATATAAATCACAGTCGTATCGTCGCTTGAAACTTCAATGAATTTCACACGATCAAAATCGTAAATAAACATCGTTATGAGGCAGAAAAAAATCGCCAAATAACGAGGAACCAGTTGCAGTATATAGCCTTTTCATTCATTTCTTTCGTTTTCTCGCTTTCATTCATTCTGTGAACCCCCAACAGGATAAAACACATTAACGGCGACCACCTCTGGGTGGCCCATTCATACCAACAAATAGCATTCGCTGTGAACTCACGCTGTGTTTTTGCAAGAAAAACAAACACTTCATTAGCGATTGAAATCATAGTAGAAGATTCCAAATGAATGAGTATATTATCAGAAGAAAAATGCAAACGTCTAATGTCCTCTTTCGATGATCCTTCTCAGTGTTTCTGCTAAATGTTTATTTGGCAATTAATTCGATGAATAAAAAGCATTTAAATTGGCAATAGTAGGTATTTCATCATTCACATATAAATCTTAAACACGAACAAACATTTGAAAATTTAAATAATACCTGAGTGGAAATAAATCGACATAAACCATAAAAAAATGAAACAAGTTGTTAAAAATCGACTTGAACAACTGACAATAAAGTTTTTGTAGATTTGATTTCTCTGTTGACGATTTACTGATTTATCATGCGTATAAGTGAGTGATCTGCATGAGACATGTAAAATAAAACTAAATCTACAACGTTTTCTTTCTTTTTATACGCTTTGCCAGTTTTTACGACGTTGGGTCACACGATGTTGTAAACAAGCTGTTGCAAAATGACGATATCGCTCTTGCAAGTAAGTGATCGCATCCCCAATGAAAGCACCACAAATCATCCAGTTTCCCTTTCTCAACACTCATTCAACATATTGAGGCGCTGTTGTCCATTTTCGCATTTCAAATGACAACCATTTGATTTGAGGGTGAGCGCATATTTTCATCACACCGTGGTTGTTGGTGTGCCGAAAAGGTGCGATTGGATGGGATTGAGAAAGGAAAAATTTTTAGCTGCATTAGGTGAATAAACCGCCTGATCAGCAGGAACAATTTTCAAGTTGTATGCAGTCTTCATCCTCAAGCAGTCAAGTCGAATTATAATCAAATAGGAGATTTTATGAACATGAAGAAAACACCGATTACATACTGTGACGATCGAGTCTTTAAGATCGAGCTAAGGTCATATCCGTTTTGCCGATCACATAATAATGTTTCTTAGTTCTACTGCATACGTTCATCATAAATGTAGATCGTGCCTCTAAAAATATCGTTGCCTTAATCAATATTCGTAAAGTATCGCCCTATTGCTTCAAAACTTTGTTAGCTAGGTGCTTTGCGCAGCGATGGCAGCCATCTCTCCCATTGAGCAAAAGGTAGTCGCTGGTACGCTAACGTCGAATTTCTCACCCATAATCAATCTATAATCTATCATATGTGAAATCATCACACATATAAACCAACAGCAAGTATTTAGTCCCACAGTAAAATACAACTTATTCGAGGGAACAACGAGTCGCGATGAAGGTCTTTCTCGCACGCTCAAAAATCTTTATTAGATGATGCACTCAGTTGGTGCCATCCCATTGCCGCTCACTTTGATTTATATGTTGTTTTATGTTCCATTAAATTTACGCACACAACCCTCCGAGGGTTCTAATGAAGAGAACAGCGTTATAGCGGGTAACAATCAACAAGTTTTTATGATGGGTAAGTAGTTGTTAATCGTGGAGAAGTGTAGACGTAGGTCCGGAATAAGGGCGATCTTTATGGTTATCGTGCCCAGATACCAGAAACAGTAAGGGGATTGATTGATTGTAAAGCTGCAGTAAGTTGCCGTGTTTGCGAACAAGCGTCAAATTAAGTTGTGCTTAATAGAGAAGCAATTTGGTTGTGGAATTTTTTTAGTCGGAACGGCTGTCCATGTTACTTATTCGTATTTGCCATACTGTCCGTTTCGGCACTTCAACAGTATCGCGGATCGGAAAACGCGAAAAAATTCATGCGACGTCTTCGCGAACATTCCGTTTAGCGATTAATAAAACATGGGAATTTTTGAAAAATATTTGAACTTGGGTAACGAAAAGAAAACAGTTCATGCAAAAAAACTTGAAGGAAACGCATGCTGTGGTGAAGGATTTTTAAAGTTTTCCTTAAAAAATTGGTAGGATCTGGATCAAAATTGACATCCTTAAAATGCATTAGTGATGTGGTTGAAGGAACACCTGAAAATGGATGCCGAGAGACACAAATAACGAGGGCGTGGTGGACAGAGGTTGCGGAAGCGCAAACACCAACGAGATGCCGCCACACCCATTTTGGGAGGGAGAACCTCCACCTCCAAAATTTTGCAAAAAAATTGCATCATAGGCACCGAAAAAGAAATTTAAGAAAAATACAACCTTTCGCTTTCTGGAGTGGTCCATACATCTCTTCAGGTGTCCACATTTCTCTTCAAGAATTATGAATTTTTTTCTCTGAGGCCTCCCATCCTTCCTCGCTCCCATAGTCGCTTCTCCGTTCGGCATCCGTTCAGTGAACAAAAAAAATACAGGGCAACCAAGGTAGCCAGCCATCAATAAATTGACGAGGCGAACGTTGGCGACTTCAAAGAATTTTTGGCGCTCTCTAGGGAGGCTCTCAATCATATATAGATTGAAGACGATGGTCGCGATTTGAGTGCTTGCCTTTCTTATGTATTTGCCTCCAACTACTGCTGCCTTCATGGTTTTTGTAAGACTTTTTTTGGCACATAATGAAATGCAGTCAAGTGTCCTTGATATATTCCACTTTGCCCGCCGCGACGCTTGATCATTTTATTTTCGATGTTTTGCAAATGTTATGATTGCCACAAAATGATGCGAGAGATGATACATAAAGGTGAGTGTAAGCAATCAGGGCAAAAAATTTTTTGGCTTCAAAAATTACTTTCATTTGCAAGAAGGTAAAACACCTATACTATCTATACGATTTCCAGTCCACATGCATTCTAAGAGATGTGAAGTGTGCCTATTAAATTTTTTGCACAAATTAAAAAAAGCTGTGAGTAAAGTTGTAACAGTGCTTGTTAATCGCCCTGACACTAGAAGCAGTAGAAGAACCATTATATGGCCTTGAAAGACAACGTTCGGTAACTCGACAATCATTCTCTCATTTCGCGATCAACTTTCACCGGATCGTCGAAACTGCACGCGGACAAATACTCTAATTATCCCCTCAGTGAGCTCAACGACAAATCTTTAAACTCGTGTACGATTTAACGAACACCATATACATCGTTAGGCTCATCATCATTGAGAAAGTAGTAATTTGTGTCACTGTTATGCAAATACGTTTACATTATGCAAATGAGGGGATGATTTATTTCTTTGACGCCCCGATTGAACGATATAAAATCAGGCTATTTTTTCTTTTCGTCGTGTCTATGATATCACGAATGCTACAGACGTCTCTCTAAAGTAGAAACATAAGCAACTAATTGTTCGATCACTGAATGGTGCTCCTGAGATGCTATCGTACGCTTTTAATTGCCAAATTATTGTGCAACTGTCCCAGTGATCCATCCACCTTATAGAGCGCGCAAAGTCGATGTAAGAAAAAAAAACAGATATATTCTGGGTTGTCAATATAAAGTTATTGTTAATTGAGTTATAACCTTCGCACCATTTATTTAATCACATGCTTCATCGATACCCTTGTTCGTTAACGAATTCAACAGAAAATTTCTTAGAGTAACTTCCACTAAAAGTACAACTGGATCAAATACATCATTATTATCGATTAACTCATCCGAACCATTCCAATAGAACAGATTTTTTTCGCTCTATGCTTTCATGGTTTTCCGTTCTCTCATTTCCATTTTCATAATAAATTAATAAATTTTCTACTCGCTCGCCTCATTTACACTTTGCTTTATGCATCGCAAAACTTTACTAACGAGAGCAAAAAAGAAGTTAAATAAACAAACAACAAGAGCAAATTGTTAACTGTTTTTTTTGTGCAGAGAAATGCCATAATCCCTTCGTATATATCTTTAAATTGCACGTGCCTGCAATGACTCCCGATTATTGCTTGCTTAGCGCTTTGTGCTGCTTAATTCAAAGTCGTTTGTCTCGTTCGCTTTTGTTCGAATGAATAAATTGAAAATGATTAAGGCTAATACCCTTTTTTTTCGTCTTTCTTCTTCATTGTATGACAAATAAATGTTGCAGTAAATGGGTTGAGAGATGCGGTAAATTCACGAGCAATAGCATTTCGAAACGTCACGTTAATGTTGATTGAGAAGATACATGCAGTTTTGAACGGTTCTTAGCACCTCAAGTTGAAAGTATCAAGTACACATTCATGCCAACTCACATGCAGTGGAATACGAACAGATAGAACGATGATTTTATGTACCGAAGAAGGGATGAGAGGTGACCATGATGTGCTTTACAAGTACAGTTGCGTAAAAACGTTTCGCAAAAGTAGACTCATTTGCGTTTTTCATGCTCTAATCGGTCCACTTTCAACAATACAAAACTGGAATAAAAGTTTCAATGGTTTTAGCAAAAATGCTTACATGAATTAGCTTGTTGCTTGAGTATCGAGATGGAAAAATACTGTCGCTTGTACGTGTTTTCCCATGGATTTAGAGGATAATCTTGTGAACGAAGACGACCGACTATGTTAAATCCATTCGGCGCCTTGTTTTCTTCGATTTGCATAATGCCCCATTCTATGCCACAATGTCCATATTCGATTACACTGAACGTTCCAGTGCACACACTAAACATACATAATGTTCTCTTATTACCGCGTAAAGTTTTTGGAAGAAAATTTCTTGCTCAATGAGCTCGATAAATAATATTGGCAAGTAACCCGCCGAAAATTTTTAGCTTTTTCTCAACAGATATATTCTGGGTTGTCAATATAAAGTTATTGTTAATTGAGTTATAACCTTCGCACCATTTATTTAATCACATGCTTCATCGATACCCTTGTTCGTTAACGAATTCAACAGAAAATTTCTTAGAGTAACTTCCACTAAAAGTACAACTGGATCAAATACATCATTATTATCGATTAACTCATCCGAACCATTCCAATAGAACAGATTTTTTTCGCTCTATGCTTTCATGGTTTTCCGTTCTCTCATTTCCATTTTCATAATAAATTAATAAATTTTCTACTCGCTCGCCTCATTTACACTTTGCTTTATGCATCGCAAAACTTTACTAACGAGAGCAAAAAAGAAGTCAAATAAACAAACAACAAGAGCAAATTGTTAACTGTTTTTTTTGTGCAGAGAAATGCCATAATCCCTTCGTATATATCTTTAAATTGCACGTGCCTGCAATGACTCCCGATTATTGCTTGCTTAGCGCTTTGTGCTGCTTAATTCAAAGTCGTTTGTCTCGTTCGCTTTTGTTCGAATGAATAAATTGAAAATGATTAAGGCTAATACCCTTTTTTTTCGTCTTTCTTCTTCATTGTATGACAAATAAATGTTGCAGTAAATGGGTTGAGAGATGCGGTAAATTCACGAGCAATAGCATTTCGAAACGTCACGTTAATGTTGATTGAGAAGATACATGCAGTTTTGAACGGTTCTTAGCACCTCAAGTTGAAAGTATCAAGTACACATTCATGCCAACTCACATGCAGTGGAATACGAACAGATAGAACGATGATTTTATGTACCGAAGAAGGGATGAGAGGTGACCATGATGTGCTTTACAAGTACAGTTGCGTAAAAACGTTTCGCAAAAGTAGACTCATTTGCGTTTTTCATGCTCTAATCGGTCCACTTTCAACAATACAAAACTGGAATAAAAGTTTCAATGGTTTTAGCAAAAATGCTTACATGAATTAGCTTGTTGCTTGAGTATCGAGATGGAAAAATACTGTCGCTTGTACGTGTTTTCCCATGGATTTAGAGGATAATCTTGTGAACGAAGACGACCGACTATGTTAAATCCATTCGGCGCCTTGTTTTCTTCGATTTGCATAATGCCCCATTCTATGCCACAATGTCCATATTCGATTACACTGAACGTTCCAGTGCACACACTAAACATACATAATGTTCTCTTATTACCGCGTAAAGTTTTTGGAAGAAAATTTCTTGCTCAATGAGCTCGATAAATAATATTGGCAAGTAACCCGCCGAAAATTTTTAGCTTTTTCTCATTTTTTTAATAGAAACTACTAAATGAGTTGATTAGATTGATTTTCATTGAATCGTTTATAATAAATTATGGCAAAAATCGAACATATGGATTCCGTTGAATTTAAGATGCTGGGGAAAAAATTAGTATAAAAATTAAGAAATTTTTTTAAAAAAAGTTTTTCCGGGACGATCTTTCGAGCGAACATTGCTAAATTTAACAGCTAAATTTACTATGCATCGAAAAAAAAAGATCTCAAAATGTTGCCGTAAACATCTCGTTCATTTATTTTATCATTTCATGTTCATGTTCAACTCTTTCAACGAAAATTATGGATACTTTGAAAGAATAATCGATTTGAAAATTATTCGAATACAATTGATTTTATTAACGTATATTTTTGAATGATTCGTAATAATCGGTTTATTCGATCGACGTGAATTATTGTCGCTTAAAAGAAACGTTTGACAATTGCAGCGATCTATGCGAAATGCAAATTCTAGATGATCGTTAAAACGACCGATCGGATGGCAATCGAAAATAATGATCGCTTTGAACGCTCATCTCTCATCTTTTGCACTTGAATTGATAGATGTTTTATTTTTGGGTTTTGCATCTAAGTGATGGCATATTTGCAAAAATTTGAAGAGGATTGCTCGCAGACAAATCAATCACAGGAATAATATTCCATTGTTTTCATTTTCTTCAGTATTTAGCAGCTATCCGTGAGACTCATAATATTTATACTGACTCTGTTCCCTCAGGCACAAGTGCTATGAGTGATGTGCATCGATTTGGAAGTTGTCCTACGAATGCGATGGTACAATATGAATTGCTGGTAGATCGACTGGCTCATCGCAACGAAACAATCTGTAAACTCTGAAAAACGCTAATTTCGCTCTTATTTCGCCTTTTCTTTCTGCTATTGTTCAAACGAACAAAAATAAAGTAGGAGCGGTCCACGAACAAAAAAGGAGGGAGGGAAATCACTACTGAAGAATATCCTCCACCAGACAAATAATACTACAACTAAAGGCCCAGATACAAAAATTCGCGATCGCCAATTGCGTTACATTTTTATATCGTTTCGCACGCACTTTCGTGTCTAATCGTCTAATTTCGTCAGATCGAGTTTGGAAGTGTGGTCGTCAGGAGTTTGCGTGACGAGGTTGACATCCGCAAAGCGACGTCTATGGGAGCGGTATGGTGGAACGTTAGGTCAGTATGCGTGGGAAGATGGCATACAACAGATGGCTGCAACACATGAAACTGGTGTCCCAACACGACCGTCCTTCGAAACAACCGTTGCTTGATTGCGTTCACATGCATTTACACACACACGCGCGCATCGAATGCCCCCAACCAACACCAGCATACTGTAGCGACCCGGCACATTTCGCATTAGTAAACTGTGTGAATGTGAAAACAACGATTGCGACTAATTAACGGCGTGCAACGTTGAGTGGGCGTTGATCTCGATAGCGGTCCGGAAATAAACCCCTTTCCCTCACGTTCATGAGCCCTGAGGGGTAATATCGTTCCCAAATTACCGGAGCGGGATTCAGCCCAAGGGGCTTGTAAACGAAGGCTACGGTAATATCGCGTCACGAAAGCAATTGAAGGTTTTGCGTGTTTCTGTCGGATACACACCTAGCTTAGTTGTCATCCCTTTCATGCGCTTCGATAAATTTGTATTTGTAAAGAGCATTCTGGAATATCTTCCCGCACGTGTGTGCAGGCGTGCCTATACGTCCATCCGTTAGTTTCAACTCATCAACCACTGAAGAGAATTATGAAAGGTGCTGGATATAGTGCAAATTCTTCGATTACCTCCTGCACCCAGTTTTGACCCGATTCATCAGCCCCGAGAAAAAATATAAACCGTCGAGGGATTGCCATCGATCCGGTTAAAGAAAAACCAGTCTTTAGTATGAGATTAATACAAGCGATCGGATCGCTCAAGCACCAAATTAGCATGATAACGGAAGTCGCCAAATCACGTCCCCTTGAGCGCATTCACACTTGTTTTTCAAATAGCCTTTTTCGGTTTTGACTAAATTAAATCATCATTCTTTTTACGCAAGACTTCATAAGGATTGCTTCATAAGGATTGGCGTTGCACCTATGCGTAAGTGAAACTTTGCGTCATCCATAGCTACATTCTTGAAAGAGTAGGTGATGGTATGCCGATATATTAAGAAGTAATCTTCAGTTGGATGTACTAAGCCAAGTTTCTATAATAGCGTCCGGAGAGATCTGATGAACGATTGACCGTTGAAACTCCTCTCTGTTCGCGGATCACCTTTGAAAACCACGTTTGGGGTATCGAGCAAAAAGTTCCGGCATTATCACCGAGCATCCATTCACTCATCAGTAACGGTGCTTGCTTACCACAACTGTGAAAGACATGCCGTATATTAGGTAAAATTTTTCAAATGTGTACAACTATTCCTGTTTAGAAGCCCTACAGCTGCTGGCTTTGCGTTGCATACATACAGTCAACAATCATATGAACCTCTTCGAAGAAAAGGGGCCTTCAACTAAACGAAGCTACTACTGAGGGGGTGAGAGTTTCTACTCAACGGTATACGGTAACGTTTATTATCAGAGCACAAGAGAACATGTTTAGTTGTAGCGCATGTCTAACATGGATGGATTATTCACATAACGCAGACACTTTCAACGGTTCACAAAACAAATCGCCAATTTTCGCAATAAGCAAAAACCTCGCAAAGGACAATCGCTGTGATTGTTAAAGTTTTTCGTTTACGTTCTCATGAGTCATTCGGTGAATTTTCGAAACGATACGCGTCATGAATGGAAGTCAATATCGAATACGAACATTCATGAGGATGCTTTTTCGTTTGGATGAGAAAACCAAAAAAGAAAGGGCGCAAGAGCATAACGGCAACGAGAAAATGTCTTTCTAAACTTAAAGTTCGGTTTTGACTAAATTAAATCATCATTCTTTTTACGCAAGACCACTATTGCTTCATAAGGATTGGCGTTGCACCTATGCGTAAGTGAAACTTTGCGTCATCCATAGCTACATTCTTGAAAGAGTAGGTGATGGTATGCCGATATATTAAGAAGTAATCTTCAGTTGGATGTACTAAGCCAAGTTTCTATAATAGCGTCCGGAGAGATCTGATGAACGATTGACCGTTGAAACTCCTCTCTGTTCGCGGATCACCTTTGAAAACCACGTTTGGGGTATCGAGCAAAAAGTTCCGGCATTATCACCGAGCATCCATTCACTCATCAGTAACGGTGCTTGCTTACCACAACTGTGAAAGACATGCCGTATATTAGGTAAAATTTTTCAAATGTGTACAACTATTCCTGTTTAGAAGCCCTACAGCTGCTGGCTTTGCGTTGCATACATACAGTCAACAATCATATGAACCTCTTCGAAGAAAAGGGGCCTTCAACTAAACGAAGCTACTACTGAGGGGGTGAGAGTTTCTACTCAACGGTATACGGTAACGTTTATTATCAGAGCACAAGAGAACATGTTTAGTTGTAGCGCATGTCTAACATGGATGGATTATTCACATAACGCAGACACTTTCAACGGTTCACAAAACAAATCGCCAATTTTCGCAATAAGCAAAAACCTCGCAAAGGACAATCGCTGTGATTGTTAAAGTTTTTCGTTTACGTTCTCATGAGTCATTCGGTGAATTTTCGAAACGATACGCGTCATGAATGGAAGTCAATATCGAATACGAACATTCATGAGGATGCTTTTTCGTTTGGATGAGAAAACCAAAAAAGAAAGGGCGCAAGAGCATAACGGCAACGAGAAAATGTCTTTCTAAACTTAAATATAAGGACCTGCGATGAACGTTTATCTGAGTTCAATTGATAACAGTGGCGTAGCGAACATCATTTAACGTTTTCCGGATAAAGTTTTCATAGGGGAGAAATAAGCATAAATGAGAGATATTTTTCTCCACCTTTATTAATTTCAATCAAGTATATCGAATTGACTTCCCAAACTAACGTTGCAACATGTTGAAAACTTGAAAGAATTGATGTGAGAATACTAAAGGGACAGAAAAAAGTGTGCAGCGTTTTCAGCTTTCAAAAAGTGTCTCCCCTTCTCCAGTCCCCCCCCCCCCCCCCTCCCCCCACCTCCCCCCCCACCCACCTCTCC
>JPKZ01001707.1:372566-389041 GCA_000803305.1 Toxocara canis
AGAAGAGCAACTAGGAGTTTTTACTCGTATAAAAAATGATCGAGTAAGTCGTTTAATTGAGCAACCCTTCTTGGGTTCTGCCCTGAATGTGCTATCGTCCCTCTCAAAGTACCACAAAAATTAATATAATTTACCGGTTATTTTATCTGAAATTTGCGTTAATCTTCAACTTTAGTCTTTGCTCCCCTTGCCGAGCGGTTGTGTTACCTGTGGGCTTAACCCATTTTATGGTTTTAGCTGTTACGGATAATAAGCGGAATCTGCTACTGAACAGGCGAGCAATACATGCGCATATCAGCCCATTAAACCTTTAAATTCACAAGAGCATATAATCTATGGGGACCGTTGCAGTTGAGTATCAGTGAAAAGAACGTTTGGACCAACCTCCGGGGCAATGTGCCCGGCGATTCCGTTAAGAGAGTATACCATCACTTTCACTCGGTGAACTTGGCAGCTTTTTCAGCTAGCCGAGAGAGGGCGTAATTTTCGCATCACGATATTCATTCGATCGACGCGGAGATGTTGTGTTGTCCGTTAATGTCGGCAGGTGTCCTAACCCTTTTTGGTGGGATGCTCAAATTGCGGGAAGTGTGCTTGTCTCTACGGAACTTTCGTAGAGCCCATCTGCGATTCGTTTATGGTATTTTAAAGTCGCTTTCCCTTTAAACAAGAGGAATTTGTCAGCAAAGGATTGGTTGGATGAAAAATGGTTCTTATAATTAGCTGTGAAAAGTTGAATTTATAATTAGCTATGAAAATTTGAATTTGTAATTAGCTGTGAAATTTTGGATTTATTATTAGCTACATTCCTATGGGCGAATTAGCCAACTAATTAGCTAACTTCACGTGGCCTTTATGGCCGATTGGTTAGATGAAAATTTGAATTTGCAATTAGCTAATTTCCTGTGGTCGATGCGAGGTTATGCGTTCTGACACACCGTATGAGTGAAATTTATTTTCTTTATATATTGCCTTTTGCATATCAAGCATCACAGTTGTGTCTTCAAAAATTTTAATGGTGACTCGATTGCCGAGTGAATGGAGCGCTGTTTATAACGTTTTTCTATTCTCTCGTCGAACGGTTGTGCTTCATTGTTGAAGGGATTTTTTTCATCGTTATGGTTCGTTTTTACGATTCGATTGTTGCGCTTTCAGTTTAACGTTCATCGCTTCTTTTCAACTGTTCCTATTTGCAGTCATTAATAGCAAAGTTTTTTTAACTTTAACTTTCCACCGCAGTCTTATAAGTTTACCGCGTAAATGAAAAAATATTTTATAAGCAAAACTTAATTTCAATTGAGTTTCCTTTGGTATTTTACGGTTAAAATTGAAATTTTGGTTTTTCTTTCAATGATGCTTTTTGAAGTGCGAAAATAATTCGTTTTTCAAATATTTTTACACTTAAAATATTCCTTTTTTGCTTTTTTCTGCGTTTTTACAAATTTTTATCCTCGAACTGCGTTGCAGCGGCTCGCTTTTTTTTTCCGTTTGGTGAAACCGTTTAATTAATTCAATAGGCGAGTTTTTCAAAGCGCACATTCGCACGCATTCTTTCACTCGTTGATTGCTTTACTTTAGCCATATTTGCTGGTAATCATCGCTAATTGATTAGTTTTCTACGCGTGATCGGCGATTTCGGAGCAGGGCTTCATTAGAAATTTATGTGTGTGCGTATAATTACGATTCATTCGGTTGAAAATCGCTTTTGAATATTGAGCTAAATAAGGTGACGGGATCATATGCAGTAGAAGATAAGATGATAATGAGCTTCTAAGGGCGTCTAACTGCCGAATAATTCATCACTGTTTGTAACTGTGTGTTTTAGCAGTAATTTTATCTTTGCTTGTGTGCATCAAAGCTGAGCTTCAACGAATGACTGCTTAAAATCTGTTCAAGATCTCTTCAGTGCCAGTAAATCGAGAGCTGTGCTGTAATATAACAAACGCTTTTTTTGAATAGACGATATGCCATTCAGAAACCATTTGTGCCTCTAATAAATCATTCGGGAAAATGATCCACACGTAACCTTTAATTCTAGGGCACTAGACCACAAATATGACTTAATCTTTTAAAACATTTTTTAAAAGAAATGTTTTCAGTGAAAATGGAGGGCAGCTCTGAGTGAGTTTGTTCGACTTCTTGATTTCAACGTATATTTTATACGGCCGATATATTGTAAATTTGGAAAGTCAATATGCATTTAACAGCGTTATAATTTGTTAAGTCACAAGCAGCTCTCATATAATTCGGAATAATTCACATTTTGCTAATGGACACGTTTACGAATAACAGTGCAGCCATCTGACGATGTTTCCTTTGCAGAAATTCGCTCTGGATTTTACTTCACTGCTTCCCGTTCCGACAAAAAATCCATTTTTCCTTTGGGCCAATAAGAAAAAAAAACGAATCAAGCATTAGTCGGCAAATAAGAAAATACAACGGGAATGTCGGGAATTGGGCTTTATTTCGAGAATGGTTCACAACGAATCCGGTAGACGTGGGGGATGTCCATTTTGGAAGTTTGCCGCTTGATGTATTCTGTTAAATTGTAACGGTCGCTTTTATAAAAAATGATCAAACGATGTGTATCTGGTTATCAATTCTTTTTATCAAAATCACGCAATTCTTTAGTGACGAACGAAGGGCAAAAGAAGCAAAATTGTCCAAAGTAAGTTAACGTTGTATACATTGCTGATAATCGCAAGTGAAGGGTAGCGTAAGTGGAGGGGAAGGGAGAAGGGGGAAGGGGGAAGGGAGAAGGTGGTTGTCACCCCGCTGAGAACGTTTTCTGCGAACATCAGGAAAAGAACTCTAAGGTTAACGAAAGCGTTTGCTGTGCTGAAAATGCTCGCAAACAACAGAATAATTTCGATGTGTGTTGTTTCATGTGATCTTTTAAAGTCCAGCAACAAAGAGAATTCTTTTTTTGACTTCTTCAAAAAAAGGTTAATGGCTCAGAAACTAAAACACAAAAAAAACTATGAGGTACAAATTTTGGGTGGATTGTATGTTTGCATTGAAATTTCAGAGGACATATGCTCACTCCCATCTTCATCATTAGCTGCACTGTTGGTCACCATAATTCAGAGTGCAATCGACTTTGCCAGTGACGTGTCAAACTTTTGCAGATGATATCGAAAACTCAAACCCAAACTCAAACCCAAACACAAACCCAGCAGATGTCATCTGCATCATCCAGTCAAAAGGAAGGAGCACATGCTGGCGGTAACTCGAGCGGTGAAAGCTCATCAGAAGGTAGGGCTAACTGGTCGACGTTTGTGATCCTTGTGACACTCTGGGAACATATTCGTTACCAAATGCATTTTCAATTGTTAGGGATGTTGATAAACAGTAAATGACCTGTATGGTTCTAGAGAGTTACGGTTTTGAGCCCTATCAGATTTCATCTATCTGAGCAATGCAAGCAATCCTCAATAAGCTGGTGTCATCATACATCATAATAAAAGCGAGCAGTACTCGACCGGTGCTCTTAAATGCCTGTTGGCGTTTTATACCGCTACCGTTAGACATGTTTACCGATCACATTAACCTGCCTAAACTAAGCCTTTCTAAATACATTCCCTTCTTTGAACATCTTTTAAAACTATTCAATATTCTTTTTTCCATCTATTATTCTTTACAACACTTCAAAGATTTTGTACGCAGAACAATCGTTTGAGCCGTAATCTTTACTCGTTTATTAAAAGTTATCATGAAAGTATTCTTTTCAGAGGAATCGTCGCAAAGGTAACTATTCATATCAATAACGAACGTACACTGAAATTTCTAATCATTCCGCAATTTTACGTCGTTTACTTGTAAGTATAATATTAAAAATAAATAGAAAAATGCGAGGTTTGTGTAGGCAGAATTCGAATTCATCGACTGGTCTTCTAGCCGCTCATGGAATCCGCTTTCATCGATTGGTTTCTCTTCGATCAGCGTGCCGTTGACGTTACTTTAAGATATCGATATAAGAAAACAAGGATTACTTATATTCAAATAACGTGATCAACGAAGCGGTTTTGATCGTTCGTTATATTTTGCAGCAAACAGGGAAAAGTGGATAAACACTCAGCTGATGATGTAGGTTTTTTTATGCGTTTCACATGGACACGCGCATCTTATTTGCACCCGTTAAGGGTCATCTCTGTCATGGGAGATTTAAACCACAGTTTCCTGATCCCCGCCGCTTACCTACTTGCAGTTGTTCCCTATGAACTATTATCTCGCTTGCTTAATGGCAAGAAAAAACAATCACTCACATATCACGCTTTCCTTAACACACATGTCGGGCAGCTCGACCGCAGACAAACTGGTTTGATATTCCTTTCATGGAATCAAAGAGATTGCACTTTATAATAAACTTTTTTTTTTTTCAAATCGACGATAGAGACAGCACATGAATCATATTGGTTTAGTTCTACGGTCCTTAAAATAGTCGGTGCTCAAAGACTAACCTTTAAAGCCATTGTAAAACCTTTAGATGAAAACTTGATTGAGACGGCACCCATCAAGGGAAGGTAGTTATCATATTTTCGGCCTTTTTCAATGCTCCCTTTATTGCAGTGATGCAGGTCCGGTCATATATTACTCACCGACATTTATGGTTATTGATTATCGACAAAGGAAAACCGAAAAAAGTCGAGATTCGGAATCGAGATGAAACTTTTCAAATGGAACGAAAACTAGCAAACATTGGTTGTTAGCAGTGATTTCTCGTAGGCCGTGCGGTGTTTTGGGTATTCGATTTGATTACCGTAACGTTGTACCTCACCAATTTTAATAATTAGGCGAACAATTAGTTGTCCAATCGGCCTACAGTATGAACTGACGTGCAAGTGCTGGCAAAATGCCCACAACTGGCCAAAAAGAAGCCTGTGAGATGAGCTATATATGTATGGTGAACTGAGCGTAGTAATATTTTTGATGAAGCCATACAAGTAACAACATTTCACTACAGCTACGGGACGGCAGATATGTCTCTGCACGAAAATCGAGAGATAGGAAATCAAAGGAACCAAAGAGGAGGACGAAAAGTAAGTCACCAGTTACAAAACTCTTTCAATCCATACTTACATATTACAACGTTTCTTGGAAAGAAAATAGAGATATTTGTAAATTAGATGCTGCATGTGAAAAGCAATATGATACGATCAGTATGGCGAACTGACAAGATTCGTAAACACTGTGAATGTTATTATACAGTCAAGTTATTATATGTCAAAATTTTCATGGCAGATATGCGAGCGATTTCGCGTAAGATGGATGTACCGTTGACGTGTACGACAGCATACTGCAAAGTGATATATTCGTGTTTTTTATTTTGACTTGTTTTTAACAACGATTTGCGTTAAGTTAACGTTTGCATTAAAATGCCAAATCGCTCACCACTCATTAGTGACTCTATGCGAAACGTTTAGACATGCGGATACATTCAGAGGTCATGCTCGTTTCGCTCCTATCAGCGTCAATCGATTGCATCGTTATTAATTTTAAATAACGATATTGCAAATACTACGGGAAATAAGCTGCACATGTTATTGTGACTTATGTAAAGTGTCTGATACATGTACTTTTCAGCAAATCTGATAGTTGCATTAAATGGGACTTGGGGGAAGCTGGGGGGTGCAAGGGGGAAGGGGGGAATTAAGACAGTATTATGCAATGATATTAAATTTCTTGAAAACCGACACACAATACTGAAAAAAATTAACAAATGAATCTGTTCAAGAGAAGAGGCGGCATCATCATCGCGGTAAACACAGTCGGCGACATCATCACAAGCATCGCAAAAGCTCGGAGAACTCAGGAAGGTAATTTCATCTTTTATTACTAACATTACCCAAAACTAATGGCATAGGTGTCATTCGCGTTGAACTACAACTTCATCGGGAGTTTCCCTTTCTCAGTCCTTTTTCTCTCGTTTTGATAGCGAAATTTCAAAACAAAATTCTTGTCAGTTACTGTAGTACGGCCGATCGATAAATGATCACACTCGCCTATAAACGTGCAAATGTTACAGTAAAGAGTGGGAGCAAGTGCCACCGAGATCAAGAAAGCACCAATCAAGAGGTTCCGAGGTGAGCGTTTAATTCGCACAAGCACCATAACGCGCTTCGGCGAAGGTACGGCTTTGGACAATACTGTTTTCAGTCGAATAATCCAAAATTTGTAAGAGGTGCAATCGGCATATAACAAAGCAAATCAGGATGGCCATACCGCCGCTTTATTGGTGACCATCTAAGGCTGTGCTTAGAAACATTTTGTCATACTCAGTCAAAAATTACACATGTCTCAGTGGAATGGCGGTTTGTTACCTTAAACGAGCAGCACGACGAGGAAACGGAAGGTGAAAAGCTTACAACGTATTTGTTGGTATTCTTAAAATTGACGGGTTTTTATAGAATCTGGATGGCAGCATTCCTGTGGAGTAAGATAAGCGGATAGCATGAAACGGCTGATTTAAAGACGCATACTTTTCGCCGCTTTTTCAGAGATTTATGAGGGTAAGTTACATATGCAGAAAGCTAGGCAGTATATATGCAGTGCTCTATATACGTTGACGATTAAAATTTATGGCTTTTGATACACGCGGCCAGGGGTACTGCGAGCGGTTGCTTGTTTTTAGGAATCGCGTAGAGTTAGTGTGACTTAGTGCTACACGTTTTTTTGGCCATCCTCGTACACCCGTGACAGCAGTCACTCAGTTTTAGGCTATGTCAACAAGTCAACACATGCAGTTAAAGGAATGCGCCTCCAAGTATCGGGCAGTATACGGTTCGTTACACTGACTCCCTATACATTCAGCACATAACACGCATAGACCCTAGAAGCATAAACACATAGATATTAGAAGCATATGCTTATATAGTATCATCCGAATAGTATCATGAACCCCTTTCGTGAAGGGGTTAGCCGTGAGAGACCCCGATAAAGAGTGCTTTCCAGCTCTTTTTATCCTGCTTCTGGCATCCTGGGCACGATTCTCGCACGACTAGAGTACGCCTTGGTGGCCCTATCACAGACGGAATCTCACTGACGAAAGCACTCCTCGACTTCTATGCCTTGTAAACACACAAACAGCTGCTTTTTGAACGATTCTTCGATACGCCATCAGTCTCCTGTTAAATCGGAGTCCTAACCGACTGTGCGTTGATATGGTATTTTCTTGAATAGGAAAGCCTTCTATCAAAAATTAGAAAAAATGGAAGACGTCACCTTTTATTAAGGAAATGGGGAAGGAAGCTACCACATTTCCTTGTATAGAAAGTTGGTAGTAGCTTACGTTTCTTGTAGGGAATGTGACCTTCTACTGAAGGGAACAAATAGTTTCACAAATGTGGAAGTGGATGTCTCGTGAGCACAAAAATGCCATCGTGACTGCCCCCACGTTGCTCCGAACAACGTAGTGTGTTGCTTAATTAACAATAATGCAATAGACAATTAAATAACACGATTTACTTATTCAATAGACGTTTCTCACTGTTTATATCACTCGTTTGCTGTAATATAGGGACGGCACGTCGGCGCTCCACACAAAGTAACGCATCGTCACAGCTCCAAGAGTTGAACTCAAGTTCTGCGAAATATTCGACGAAAGGGTTAATTGTTATTTGTGAGTGCAATCTGCTGAACTAACTATATTGGCGATTGACGGGAAAGAAATCGTTGCTCAGATTAAAGACAATAAGAGGGTTTTCACTCTTTTTTTCTCTCTCTCTATCCCCCCCTCCCCCCCTCATCCCGGTACTGTTCCCTCCTCCCCACCCCAACGCCCAGGGATGTAAAGGCGATTTATGATTGTGGAAATGGTCATAAGCAAAAGTGGCTTTCTAATGCTAAGCGATCTAGGCGGCGTCAAACAAATGCGTCTTCTGATCGCTATAACTGTCACATTAGCTCGATTTAAGAGTGCGGTTGTTGGATTGTTGCCAACGAAAAATTAGCGAATGAAGTAATTTCCTCTTAACATTACAGTGGTGTCAACTCATGCACTGCCTAGCAAATCTTTTGACATCTCGTCGAGAATGCGACTCTCTAGCGAACAAAGCGCTAATCACATGTCAGCTAGGTGAATGCTAATAACAGACGAAATGTAAAAAGTCGATATATCCTTTCATTCGTCTTCCGCTTCCTCCTTTCTCCTTCACCTTCTCCACCTTGACCCTTCCTACGCCCCTCCCCCTTCCCCAAAATAAACCCGGGAAATTTGTGGTGTTTCTTCTAGTTTTCGGGAACATTTTGGCCAGAAATTCCGAAAGTTCCCATTTCCACTTTCAACTGCAATGATTTCTGCGAGCGATTCTATAACCATTTTCTTTTTTTTTGCATGAAACAAAACATTGGAGATTTCTTAATGTCTTATTTCATTTTCATTTTTGATGGCATTATCAATTTCAGCAATCAAGCGAAGAAAGCGCATCAGAAAACTGAGAAAACACTCAAAAAATCGAATGAATCTAGCACCCCTGCAGCTAGTGCTGCATCTGTAAACGCTTCCACAAAGCGAAAGAAGCGAGTTGAAAAGCCTAAGAGACAACATGCTAATGATTATGATAATCTCGATCCCGATGAGATGCCGCAGGATAAAGATGAAGGAAACAACGAAGGAAAACATGCACAAAATAACAAGAAGAATGCCGCAAATGCAAAGACGCCCCAGGTTGGTGATGCCCTCATCAAGGAGAACAATTAACAGCGATTTTGAACTGTGCAAACAATTTGTGGCCATATTACGAACCAGTAATATGTGTCACTCTGTCAAAATATTAAAAAATATTTTATAAACATTTTTTGTACCATCTTTAATCCTATTTAATACTATCTCTACCAAAATGAAATCCGACGCCAAAATACTTTTTAAAAAAGCTGCCCTTATTCGTTGATAAGAAGAGAAAGATTGCCAGCATTCTCATTGCAGCCGCATGGCATTCCCAAGCAAAGTTAGCCAAAAGACAAAACGATTTCTTAGTGCTATTAACTAATTCATAAAGCATTCCATTATATGCAAGTGTTCTTCGATCGCCGCAGGCAACTAACAGTACATTCTAATTTCTGCTATTCCCCAGCGGTCGCCCCTTAATAATTACACTTTTTTTTTCACTCAGCCAACCAGTCTCACAAATGCCTAATTAAATATTTCGATTCCATTAGATGACCGCAACGAAGTTTGAGAAATGGCTAAGTTACTCGATGAAATGAAATGAAATGAAATGATGAGAGAGAGAGAGAGCGAATTCAAAAGTTCGCTTAATTGGTTTCCCAGAAGTTATCATAAAATTTCATATTTACGAACTTCACTAGTGTGGCTCCGAACAAATTCATATGTGGACTAGTTGATCGTTCATATTTTCTGCACAAAAATCGCTATAATTAGTAGTGAATTCATTATCCCATAACGGCATATTAGTGGATCAAATCGAAACCGTTTTTTTTTTGCCACAGTGATTTTCGATTGGAACTTATAGGAATGCAGTAATTGAGATCGTCAAGGTTCAATTCCACGAGAGAATGGACATTCAGATCTAAATGTTTTTTTTGAGTTTTTAAAATCACTTTGAAATTTGGCATTTGTCGCGAACAAGTGATTGAGTGAATTTCGATTGAGTGAATTTAGATTGAGTGAATTTCGATAGAGAGATTAAAGAATTGCATTGAATATTGCAGATTTGAAGGCTGCAATCGAAATATTGACTCATTAAATGCAACAGCCTTTGAAGACTTTAAAGATTTAGGATGCTTTTGAAAATTAACAATATTACTCCTAACAAAATATAGATATACATGTATATATATATATACACGCATTCCACTCATTTTATATTGAAAAAAGTGCTCTTTTCAGAAATGGGACGAGAAAAAAGTGACAAATGAAGGAGGCAAATCGAAGTGGGTTTGATGTGCTTTGAATGATTTTCATCATACAATTACACAATGAATTAAAAGCATTTCGTTTGAAAGGGAAATTTTATTCTCTGTTCGACGTGTTTTTTTTGACTAATATAACCTGTGCAGTGAATACAATAGAAATACAATACCTTAATGTTTTCTGAAGACCATTCAGCATTAAAATTTATGCCCCTCAATTGGCATACATTTGAATTTTGAAACCATTTCTTTCGAACTTCAAACGTGTAAACTGATTCAAACTGAAATCAAAAGATCGTAAAACGCATAAAAAGTTCAAAAGCATCATCTCGGATTCAGGCATATGCACTGTTCGGCTCAATCAGCCCTAGTCACCGATGTAATGCTCAATCGAGCTAATGGAGCACAGTGTTAGCACACAATTAAAGGACTCAGTAATTAGTGAGGGGAAAAGAAGCGAAATTTTATAATAGCAAATGGCGTTTAAATTCCTTCCGTCTTTCCCCACCCATAACTAAGTTTCCTTGTTCTACTCATATTTGAACCCATATTCTTTAAACTTTTCAAGCCAGCAAAGATAGGGGTCAGTGATTAATGGAGTCTGGATCGTGTCCGAAAGTCGATTTGAGTTTCTGGTCGGAAGACGGGCTGGAAAAGAATCAAAATGCGCTAATGCAACTAAGTGAACAGAAATATTTTGTTGGTGAATTAAATATATTCACATATTACTGTGAAAAATTTCTCGAGACACACCAATAAGAGGCAAAAACCGTAAAACGCCTTTGCCTTTTTAAAGAGCAAACGTAACAGACTTCCTAGATTCAATGCACTATTCACTGAAAGCCGTTCCGAATGTCGAAATCGACTCTCGAATTCCAAATGTTTTTTTTTTCCTTTAAATCGTTGCGGTCATCAAATCGATTCCAAATTCATATTCGGATGAAAACTGTTTGTTTGTTTGTTTCTTTAAAAGAATTTGATCAGAGCGCAACTTTATTACTTAACACGTGCATTGTTTAAAGCATCATCGAAAAGCATAACTTCAAGAAATTAAGTAATGAAATAAGGGCAATAGTGTTTAGCTTAAACACTATTGCCCTTATTCTTAGCACCTCTTTGCTCCTAGTGAGCACATTCATCATATGCAACATTACTAACAAAGCGTTAAAAGTACTTTTTATGTAATTTGTTTTCCTACAGACAATCGAACGTTTTTAGAGCTGCCGGGCGGCCAAAAACATTGTCCAATTTATTCATTTGTTTCATTATTACCTCTAGGCAGTTTTGAAAGCACTGCATGGCCTACATACTTAAAGGTACTTAATTAATTAGTAACTAATTAGTGTAGGTAATTAACACTAATTAGTATGCTATAACACTTCTAGTTATTTTCAACGAAGTGCGCCACTTGTTTCAGACTGTACTTGCAGGTGAAGCAGTGGAGCGCTATAAGAAGCACTGTAGTGTGGAGTGCCCTATGAAATGTTCTATTCGAAATCGATAGCATTTATGCCGCTTAGCGATCGATATTCGATTGTTCTCGTATCCCTTGTATCAAATTCGTCACTGCACTATTCCGAGTAAACTTTGCAAGCGATGTTAAGTGAACACAAAACTAATCTTAGTAATTTATTGTTTCCATGTACGGTGGATGCGGAAAATGAAGAAGACGACGAAAGTATTGGTTGAAAGCAATTGTGAATTTTCACCCTCCCTCACGCTTTCCTCACATTCCGTTTCTCACATCGTCGACCGGTCAAGCAAACAAAAGCGTTTCCTCAGTCCCTCCGGACTTTTTTCCCCTTACATGAAAAGCAGAAAGAATTCGCTAGTTTTGCTTGACCGTATGCGCTGTGGCAACCCCCGAAAGTTGACATGGGAGGAGGGGGGGGTTAGAAATTGTCATGAATTCTCAATATAACTTTTCAAAAGATTAACAAGTTAAAATTAAAAAATTTCGCTTATTTTTCCTCAGTCTAACTCTTTACCCAATGTCCGTCCGACTTGTGTGTAAAATACGTTATCGAGCGTTCTACTCTTTCACGGACTGCTGCCGCTCCCCGTCCTCGTCACTCCTGACAACTTTGGGAAGTGGAGGACGCCTATGTGCGATAAGGATAAGGCGGGGCCACGAACTGAGGTATGATTCTGATGAAATCTGCAGTACACATCAGTCTCATCCCTCGAGACCTATATTGTTTGTCGCCTAAAGAATACAGCTCACCGTTCATGTCATCCATCGTAGCTGTTAAGGTAAGTTGCAATCAGGAGTCGTGCAATTGCAGTCAGCCGCGCAGCACTGAAAATGAGCATAACGACATGGCTGCCAATAATGGGTTTTTTGAAAATTCCCATGAGAATCCCCAGGCTGTAATCTGACTCCGCAATGCTATCTCAAAAATAACATTCGAGAGAAAGACAGGAATGGAAGTGCGCTGCAACCTACGGAAATGCTTATACGCACATGGGGTGCGCATGCGCGAAAAGTGTGTCGTATGACTCGTTCTGCGATCAATCGGGGTCGTGTTGAGTACTGTTTTGCGGGTTGGGTGGAAATGTGTTCCGAGGGGAGGCGAGGCGGGTGTGTATGGTGTGTTTGAGTTTAAGGTGTATTTCGGATGAACAAGGTGGCGGCAGAGGGCACGAGGTTTTGTTCGCTCCGGTTATTTGTTCTGTTGACGAGAGTTACTGAGCAAGACGCCCTGTAGACTCAAGCCGCTCGGAGTGAAAAACAGCCATCATAACCTGCAGTGAACATCGCGCGGACCGTGGGGCTCCGGCTGGCAAAGATAGGGGAGGAGGAGGGGTAGGGAGAGATATGGGGTAGCATATCCGAAGAGGGGCTAGGAGACAGTGCAAAAGGTCCTTTACGCGAAATCGTGCATCCAGTGAGAGGGGATGCTGATTCATATGAATAACAGGTTGCTGAGGTGGGGAAAGGGGGGGGGGGGCGGTAGGGATGAGAGTATGGCTGTTGAACGTTCTATTCGAGCTCCACACCTAGCTATGAAATAATCACTTCGTGCGGCTGAATCTAGTAGGCTAACAAAATGCAGAACTACGCGTTGTAGAACATTAGTTAATAAACAGTCTTCAAACAGTTCATATTCGACGGAGAGAGGGGCCTATGCGAAACAGCACCTGAACGCGGGAGGGAGTGGGGGAGAGGGGGGAGTGGGACTGAATTCTAGGCCTTACAAACTCAGCCGTGCTGCATCCTCTCTCCACCGTCTCTCTAGGGAATCATTTTGATATAACATTCTTTATGTGAATAGCATGATACCATAAATTAGCGGAATCGCAGCTGTATGCTTTCCATCGCTTTCTTGTACAATATGCTTTTTACATTAGTGCAACGTACAACCTGGGTTGTAGCCGTTGCTGTACTGTTGAACCGATTTTGGACAACACTATAACGTCCAATAAGTATCTTTTCCAGTCACCCTTTATTTCATTTCTTTTAAAAAGTTAATCTCGAATCCGTTGGATTTACATCGACAATACGTCAGCAAAATAAAAAATCAGAAACTCACACCAAACAGTACAAAAAAAAAAGAAAAAATGATGAGGGAAACGCTGGTTGATGGTCGTCGACTCGAGGTATGGTTGGCATATTTTGTGTATTTTTGATGCTAAGGAATGAAGTTAGAGATGTGTTTGAATTCATCAGTGTAAATAGAAGCACTAACTAGATGGTCTGGAAGATAAGTCCAACCGGCACAACTTTTATGTAGTTCGGTTAGATGCGTTTATCGTCAACAAGTAGCACTTCAATTGATCGATTGGTTGAAAAAAAAAAACGCAACATTGTTATGAACGCGTAAAATGAAACGTAAACAGAAGTTGAAGAGAACGCAGTAATGACGTTTAGCAGAAATAACGTTGGCGATGATGATCTAAGAAGATATAAAAAGAAGATATGCAAGCTGTTTATATCGTCCGCTAAGGAGAGTTTCGCTGAAGTGCAACTAAGTGCGAGTCTTGATAGATGGGAAGCTTTATTGGTTGCTGCGGTGAGTACCACTTTCCGAATAACCGTAACGGTAACTTATTGACCGACCGCTCCAGAAATTGTGCAGGCCACGCTTGTTAATGTAAATGTTCGATAATTTTTGATGCAGATATTTAAACTCTCGGATAACGGTTACCTCCTTCCGGTTTTGCGGAACAGTATCTGTGCTGAAGCCTTCTCTGAAGTAGCGGAGGGTAAGGAGGAGCGTTGCTGGTCTACAGCAACAATATGTGAATTGTTGTCAGGACTCCCGAATTACTTAATGCTTTCAGTGGAAAAGTCGGCTAAGCTTTGCCGATGGTGCGTCCATAAATTGCTGTTGTGCGCAGAGTTTGCTAAACGAGCTATGATGTGCCGTCAGGGCATTTAGGGGAATTTACAAGTGAGCAAAGCTTATCAGTTCTACACAGAAGTTGTTGATATACTGCGTTAGTCTCGTTCCAAATGGCTCAAAAATGGTACGTGCGTGAAGAAGGCAGATAGTGGTGCAAAATAGGCCGATCTGCTAACATCAGGCACTGCTGAATTCATCAGTTACAGCCACCAGATACTGAGCTTCCTCGATCTGGGGTCTATTTTTGTCGGCGCTGGACTCCACGGGGTATGTTGGTAGTATGTTGACGAATTGAGAAACGCGACTGGCGTATACGAAGAGTAACTGATTCGATTCGATCTCTTGGTATCTGCTTCGAAGTCAGCATCAGAAGCATGACATCACGCCTTCATGCAAACCGCTCACTGGAAGACATTTGCTATTCGAATGGCCGACGGAGTAGGCTTCTGTAATGAAAACCAGGCCGTAATACGATGCCGTCCTTCGCGCGAGTCGTGAAGTAAATTCTAGGTCGCTGATCTGGAGAAATATATCGGCTGATTAGATATGAGTGCGCGACCACTGGTGTTCCTCCACGGTAAATCCGTGTTGTAGTGCTTGGTGTAGAACATACCTCAATCAAGGCTGCTTGTGGTCTCCCATAACTATTCGTGCGCCTCGCCCGTGGTGCGAGGAAAGGGAAAAATTTGGGGACTGGGAAAATCAAGGAGCCACCTTCCTGGGAGGGGAAGTCCCCGATGGCATCATACGTTCGAGGAAGTCAGGAATAGGGTCTCCGAAATTGCTTATTTTCTTCCAGACAATAGGCACTTTAAAAGCCAGTGACAAAATAATTCGGAAAACAAAATTTCGGAGCGCTGGAGGACGACAAGGACGTTACAGTCTTAGAAAAGCTGGGATAGCACGGTATTTGATCCTCATTGCACGGTATTTGATCCTCACTGCACGCATACAGTCCAGTCTATGCGTAATTCCCAAGTGCTGCTTTTGTTGCAATGTCAGGTGCGCGCATGGGTACTTGTGGCACTCAGGGTCGCATCGCTTAAACCAGTCCTATCCGCATGATGATTTTTAATATTGCAGTTCCAAATCAATCGGAAGATTTGTACGTATATCACATTAAGTACGTATGGCACTGTAGGCAATCGTTCGGGCATTGTTTTCCGCTCGATTCCAAGCAGAATCAACAATTGCTTTCAGGCTGATCGGTCGGTCCGGCTAATAGTAGGTAGCAATGTCTTCGACAGGGCCCTACAACTATTCGTACATATTTAAATACATCATCATTGGCGATATGGGTGTCGGCAAGTCTTGTCTTCTACATCAGTTCACCGAGAAAAAGTGTTAGTCGTCTAGTTGTTGTATTTACAGATTTATATCTTTATGCTTTTTATAAGCGTAAGTTATAAACTGAATGATTATTTTCATGGTGCAATAGGAAAAAAACTAAGGAGAAATAGAACCAAAGTTTAGTGCTTGTTTAAATTTGGTCAGCTATATGTTCAGCGTTTAGAAAAATGATGCAATCATGGGCGGAAGGTGTATTTGTTATTAGGGTTTTGTTGTAGTGTTTAAACCGGCTACAGTAAAAGAAGGTATCTGCAGTTATGGCCGATTGCCCGCATACGATCGGAGTGGAGTTCGGGACAAGAATCATTGAAGTGAGCGGACAGAAAATAAAACTTCAAATTTGGGACACTGCTGGTCAAGAAAGGTATTTTTGATCGTATTTTCGACATTTCTTAAACTCTTTGGTGTCGATATCCGCTTGTGCAGAGGTTTTGCGTTTCGTTATAGCGCAGGCGACTTTTGTCGTTAGTGTTCGTCAGGCATGCATACGGGCGTGCGAGGCGAGAACGATGTGGAATTAAGTGCTTAAAGCTGAAAGAGGTAAAGCAATTTGTTGTTGCATCGACTGAGTTGTGTCGAGACGCGATTGCTGGCATATAGGGTTGCGCCGTCAAACTGCGGACAGCGATAGGCATCGAAGGAGGGAGGCGGTGCCGATATTTGTTTATAGATCGAATGAAAAGCAACTTTTAGTATTTATGTCTTTAAGATGTTACGAATCTTTTCATACACCTAATAGTAAATTAGCCGAACTGGCGAATGTAGCATACAGTCGGAGTGTTTTATTCGCCAGCATACTGGACATGACCGTAAAGATATTCAGTAGCAATTTCAATGCAATTTTAAGGCATTTCAGAAATTTGAAGACTTGGATTGCGAATTATTGTCTTCGTATAACGTTGGGTTTTT
>JPKZ01001707.1:413869-429884 GCA_000803305.1 Toxocara canis
GGGGGGAGGGGGAGAGTGGAAAGAGAAGTTGATGTGGTGAGGATAGTTTAGGGGAAGACAGAGAAAATTTTGTGCAAAGATATCGTTGTGCGCATTCTTTCATCAAAATAGTTTTAAAATAGCACTCATCCGTAATGGTTTCTTCCCGAATATGCTGAATCACGGAAAGTAGGTGGGAAGAGGATTGTTATTTCGCGAAATCTCCTCATTGTTTAAGGCGACGTTCACCGGTGCCATATCTTGTTTCGTTTGCAAAGAGTGTGCCTCCTGGCAGTGTTTTGTTTTGCTGCATTATATGAATAATTTTTGTTGAGGTTCATTCGGAGGTTACTTCTATAGACAGATTACCGATCGAAGCGACCGGAGCTTCTACTATCATATGCGGAGGAAATGTTTGCGGAAAGAATGAAATTTGCAAGGTTGTATTTCGTTTGCATCTCTCGTGTTAATTCATTTCCGCATTTTAACTGTATATAATTTCTTTTACCAGCAGCACGGAAGAGCATGAGATCGGAAGACGAATTTTTGATAGTAAAATGAGGACTTCTACACCTGAACGGCAACCCTCGGACCGCTGTTATCTGGGTTCTTGCTGTTGTACAATCTTGGCTTTTTGTTTTGTTTTTCTGTTTTTAGAGTAATATTACCTGTAACCGAATGTATCAGTAGTTTCGTATGTGAGCAATCTGTTTGATGTAGCCGATCGGTTTCGTTTTACCGCTGATTGGTAGTGTTAGTTAAGGGTAATGAAATTGGAGGCGCAGCGCCGTATGCATTATCCTCGCTTTCTTTTCTCTAGCTCCCTTTCCCCTCACCTAGGCCACATGGATAGCCATCATACTAATTTTCCCATCATGCGATCTTTATGACCGTTCTTTCATCTTGGCATACAGTAATTGTTAACTGTGCGATCTCTACCTGGAAGATATATAAGTATATCTTCCATATGTACCACCCTTATCTGAGCGCAGCTTTTTTTGCAGGTTGGCCGGAAACAACCTGAGCCAATAGTATTCTTCTCTTCACGTTCTATTTTTCGCTGAAGATCGGTCGATACAGATAACAAATAATCGGGAGGAATTTACAGCAGATAATATGAGGCTTTGCTATGGAAATTCTTGTAATTGTCATTTTCGTAATCTTATGAATCGGTAATCTAGTTTGAATAAATCGGTAACTTTGTAATCTGTAATCTTCTTGTAAATTCTCGTAAATAACCATTATTTATAAGTAAGGAAATGTCCATACCTTTCTTAAAGTTTTTTGCAGACGTTGGCCGGGAATAAAGGAAAGGAGTGCACATGCAGGGAGGGTTATTCACGAGATGCATCGAAACAGTGTGAGCGCAATTCGATAACCATTGTTGAGACAACAAGTGGACCGACAGCAATTGAGCTCAAGGGCGATCCAGTTCCTTTTCACATAGAAGGCCCATTGAATGTGCATCTGCCGCAGAACACCGTCAGCCTTAAAATTGTTCGCAACAGTTCATCCGGTGAGTATAGCTGTCCATATTACGTCGAATATAATCTCATGGAGCTAAAAAGTTGGGAGCATTTTGTGATGGGTATTATACTGGAGGGAAGGTATTTCGAAGCTAAGGCTTTCTTCAATTTAACGCATTCATTTTGCTTTCAATCGATATACAAAAACGTTCTTTACAAAAGCTGTTGAGAAATGCCCGTATGCTATGAGCGCAAAGACGGATTTATTATATATATATACGTATAGAAATCACAGCTGCCTTTGCATCCCTTTACATAAACACATATATATGTATATGTATATATATATATATATGTATGTATGTGCACATATGTATACATATATATGTGCAAATCGAACCTGGGCCTCCCCGCATATGAAGCCCGCGCTTCGTATGCGGGGACGCCCGGGTGCGATTCCCGGCTGCTTACCCGACGGATCGCCAGCAGGCTGACCACCGGGCGTTGCGAAACTGGTCAAAACAATCATGCGTGGGCATTGTTGGTCAGCTGCGTCGGTACGGGAATCGATGAAATCACAGCTGCCTTTGCATCCCTTTACATAAACACATATATATGTATATGTATATATATATATATATGTACATATACATATCTATATAAAGTATATATTTATCCCTCCAATCCCACTTTTAGCATATTAGCCAGAATTTTTTCACGCCAAAATGTATTCTGGGTGTACCTTGCAGATTTCGCTAACTATACATATTACTGGGAAGTGCTAGATGGTGGCGGATTTGGTTCGGCTGATACCTATACAGAACCGGTGCTGACGCTTTCTGGTGTAAGTCGTTGCTTTGCATATTTTGAGGTTTTCAAAAATGTTTTTGAATGTGATATTTCATCTTCTGAAATATTGCAGTATGATACAAGAAGTAAATTATTGGTTGTTTAGTTGCAAAGGTTTTTTTGATTTTCGACGTCGAGATGTGTTTGCGCGTCGAGACGCCCGTTCTTTGGCACGATTGGTTGCAGCACGAAACCTTTGCATGTAATACCGTGTTTGACCTCTGATAGTGGAAAGCATTAAGGAGCAACCGGGAGTCGATTTGAACTGTGGTGTGAGCCGCTCCTAAACAGATGGCTTTCAACATAAAACACCTTTGCATGTAATAAGATATAATAAGTAAATCTTGTGGGCCATGTTATATGTTATTTTTACCTTAACCACACCATAATCGAGTATTTATTTCACCAGCAAAGGACAATAGACAACGGTTTACCTTTACATCTCGTCACAGAGTTTGTAAATTCAGTGAGCGTTCGCTGCTATATGGGTTGCTTAACTGTATCGCACAGTGTCTTATCGATGTTTGTAATATGTTTTGTGAGTTTCGCATGTATACTTGATTCTTTTAGTAAGGCCATCGATAACTATAGTGAATTGCGTTGTTGAGGCATGAGCTGGAGTTTTCATCGCACATCTGTTCAACTTTTGAAACTTGATATCATCTAGATGACCAATATCATTTGCGTTACATCCTACATTAAGATTCTCGATTTTATCGTATTTTTTCCTCTTAGTGTATGTCTCGAATGCCACGATTTCTTTTCCTGAAATGTCTTCAGATTTGCTCAAATTGTTTAATTTGAATAAAATCGTCAGTGAAATGTTCAAATGTATTTTTCTTACTCTAAGCGATTCGTTTCACAAAGTAATAAATATTCAGTTATATGAATGCAGTTGTCGATCGATTACATACGTACATATACGCAGCTAGCTGGTAGGGTTCAAAGCGGCGATTAATTCGTTTTCAGTTGAAGGAAGGCGTGATCAGGCTTCGAGCGACGGTCTCAGATGACAGCGCACGCAGTTACCGTGACGTATCTGTGTCGGTACTGTCCGAAAAGAAACCCAACAAACCGCCAGTCGCTGTTATTCGTCCTGCTAGTCCAGTACATGCAGTTGAAGGAAGTCGTGTGGTTCTCGATGCAGAAGGTTTATTTATTTATCTTTACAGAAATCTTTCCTTTCACACTTTCTGTTACAGATCTGTTACTTTGGTTTTTTTTGTGGGGGGGGGGGACGCAAAACTTGGGCTAATAAAATGCGGTATTGATATTGGGATTGAAATAGGAGTGGAAAAAAGACAATTTTTCACGCTGTGATCCTTTGCTTTTCGCTGTCATGTGGTTCAACTCTGCCATGAAAGTTTCGTTCGTTACCTCAGCAAATTGAATGTTTAATTGTCTTTGCATCATCGGCTAGTTATTTTGGTGACTTTGGTCCTTCCTTACTTAAGACTGTGATCCGTAGAATATTTGGTTAATGAAAAATTGCCCTACCCACATATAAAGTGTAGGATGAGGTTGAGATTATAGCATTGAGCTTAGGTTGCATGTTTAAGTTGGGAGGAGGGAGATCCGATTGATGTTTTTTGCTTGTCAGGTAGTTCGGACGAGGACGATTCGCATTTGGATTTCGAATGGAAGTTGTTAAATGGGCCGGCTGTTCAGCTGCCGGCAATGAATGCGGCTATACTTCGGCTCGACAACCTACACGTCGGCAATTATTCTTTTGGGTATTGCATACATTCGCAGATTCGCTTTTGTTCTATAAGAGGGGTGAGGCTGGGAGGGCACGAGCCTACCCACATCCATTTTGCACTGTCGAAACATGTTTCTATCTCAACTTAGCCGGCTTTTTTGTCTGTCAAAAATAACAATGGTATTTTAGAGAGACAAATGACACTCTTCTCTCCCTTTCTCGCAATCTTCTTTTCCACCTGGCCTCCACTTGTGCCAATTTTCCTGGTTTTTCAACCATTCAGTTGGCTACTTTCCTTTCACACTTTCTGTTACAGATCTGTTACTTTGGTTTTTTTTGTGGGGGGGGGGGGACGCAAAACTTGGGCTAATAAAATGCGGTATTGATATTGGGATTGAAATAGGAGTGGAAAAAAGACAATTTTTCACGCTGTGATCCTTTGCTTTTCGCTGTCATGTGGTTCAACTCTGCCATGAAAGTTTCGTTCGTTACCTCAGCAAATTGAATGTTTAATTGTCTTTGCATCATCGGCTAGTTATTTTGGTGACTTTGGTCCTTCCTTACTTAAGACTGTGATCCGTAGAATA
This sequence comes from Toxocara canis, assembly GCA_000803305.1. Taxonomy (NCBI): domain Eukaryota; kingdom Metazoa; phylum Nematoda; class Chromadorea; order Rhabditida; family Toxocaridae; genus Toxocara; species Toxocara canis. The sequence continues at coordinate 418,450 of JPKZ01001707.1, forward strand.
TTTGGTTAATGAAAAATTGCCCTACCCACATATAAAGTGTAGGATGAGGTTGAGATTATAGCATTGAGCTTAGGTTGCATGTTTAAGTTGGGAGGAGGGAGATCCGATTGATGTTTTTTGCTTGTCAGGTAGTTCGGACGAGGACGATTCGCATTTGGATTTCGAATGGAAGTTGTTAAATGGGCCGGCTGTTCAGCTGCCGGCAATGAATGCGGCTATACTTCGGCTCGACAACCTACACGTCGGCAATTATTCTTTTGGGTATTGCATACATTCGCAGATTCGCTTTTGTTCTATAAGAGGGGTGAGGCTGGGAGGGCACGAGCCTACCCACATCCATTTTGCACTGTCGAAACATGTTTCTATCTCAACTTAGCCGGCTTTTTTGTCTGTCAAAAATAACAATGGTATTTTAGAGAGACAAATGACACTCTTCTCTCCCTTTCTCGCAATCTTCTTTTCCACCTGGCCTCCACTTGTGCCAATTTTCCTGGTTTTTCAACCATTCAGTTGGCTATATTTTTGGAGTAACTTTAAGGGAAATATGAAACCTTATAATGTCACATCTTCATAAAAATTTTGCAGGCTAACCGTGAAGGATCGGGATGGAGCCACGGACCATGGTACAGTTGACGTCATAGTTTCTGCGAGTGAGTTGAGCTCCTTCTCACTGTTCCTCTAAAGTTAACTTTGAAATGCTCTTTCAGAGGAGGGGGACGATTGTGATGAACGAACGATGAGCTTTGTGAAATTTATTTTTTCTATCTTGAACAGATTTCGCAAAGTTGTGTTACAGAGACTTACACGAGCAAATCGGGCTGCGAGTGTCGAATTTCGTTAACAGATTTTTAAAACGAAGAGGAATTTTTCATAGTTATCCATAACGATATAACGAGGGCAGCATCGAAATGGCGATTTATTGTTGTCCTGGACTGAAGTTTCGGGATTTTTTTCAGTCTTAAACTCTGAGGGAAAATAGGTATATGAGATCTTAGATAGCCCGATGTTTTTTGCTTTGAAGTCGATTTTTGATCCAATGTTTTGCGTTTAGAACGAGACGACCCGCCGAAGGCACAGATTAGTCAGTGCGGTGAGCAGGTTAGCAGATCGACGATAGACGTCCGACTGCCAACGAAGACACTTCTGCTTTGCGCCAATACCTCCACTGACGACTACGTTAGTTTTACTACTCCCTTTCACTTCCGCTTTTGCAGTTCTTTTATTTTTATAATTTTACTTGAAGCTGACGATATGCTTTCCTTTATCTTTTAGCGGCAAGAAGCTTCTGCCGCCCTTTCAATTGTTGTGATGATGGCGCAACTAACTTTGTGAGGTGATTACCGATAAGTGCGTCATGTATAGATGGCATTCACTGGAGAACGAAAAGAATTCATTGCGAATGTGCGTGCTGTCGATTCGGCTGTGGCGAGTTCTTGGCTGATTTGTAGAATCGTCTAGTCTAGTGAGTGAAATGGCCGAGCAAAAGAGTGACGGTCCTTTAAGACGGGTTCACTTTCCCTTTTTTGCTTTACTACTTACTGTTATTTGGTTAGGAAATGTTGCATTTTGTTTCTCCTCTTCTTCCTCCATTAGCATAGTTTTTTTTTCTAAACTCTGTCGACGTAGCTGTCCTTCATATGTGGCAACAATGAGCTAAGCTGAATAAAGCGGCGATGTTCACAGGGAATAACGTCATATAAGTGGTTTCGGGTCGATAATCTTATCACACAACTTGCGGTCGATTATGCAGGTACGTATTCTTCTTATTATTGCAGCAGTAGAATTAAGGTGAGACATATGAAGATTCCTAAAAGAACAAGACACTATGAAATTGTTTTAAAATTTTTGATTAATTGTTTACGATACAGTCCAGCTATTTTTATTTTTCTGTTTTTTCGTCTGTGCAGACTGAGCTGTGCGTGAACGAATGTCATAGATGGGAGCAGCAGTTTTACATGTGGTGTAGAGAGAGGAAGGGTTTATATTGTTCGAATGATACGAATTGGCGTTTAATACGTAGTACTAGAAACGGAGTGGTTTTCGCTTGTTGAATTTTAATTGATCTTCTGCCAGCTAGTCTTGTTATTTTGTATACTGTCAGATGCACCTTACTGTTATCTGCTGTTATCTAGAGAGGGGTTGGTAGAAGGGGAGGGGATATGCACGATGTGCACATTGCTTACGGCAAGACTTGGACGAAGTTAATCAAATTTCGGGCTCACTGCGGTTGTGAATTTCGGTGGGTCGGCCTCATTTGCTTCCTAAATTTCTTCTTTTGTTTTTCGTTCTTTTTGATTCCCTCCTCGCTCTCTTTTCACCCCGACCGTTTGCATCTTCCAACAGAAATTGTACTGCGGCTTGTCGCTGTACCGAGATGAGGCAAGGTGATAAGCCGACCCATCCATTCGGTTGATGATGAGAGAGAGGGGTATTTTTTCTTTGCAAGGTTGGATAGCGCAACACAGCAATTCTAATTTATCTTCAAGCTTCTTGCATATAGGTTCGTCGACATCAGTTCTAACGTTAACGAATTTGCAAGCGAACGAAAAATTTGGGCCGTATGTGTTCCGGTTGGAGGTGAGCGACGCTAGTGGACAAACTGATTCGGCAACGATCAGCATACTCGTCAACAAGGCTGTCAATCAACCTCCGCGTCAGTTCTTTCTTGTTATCGATTCCTTGAGCAGCGAGCAGAAGTGAAAGGAGGGCGGAAATGGGAGGGGGAGGGGTCAAGAGCCTCATTTGAAAGTTCACGCTGAGCTAGTATAGTGCATATCCGCAACATCCAACGAAATATTCCAGTATTAGAGCGCCTTTTAATGATACTAAGCTTATCGGTTCATTGCATAACTGCTTTTACTTTCACGTATTCTGCCTAGTGCTGGCGTATTGAACTGACGAATATGATGATCCATACGAGTCGCATCCTTTGAAATCCAAAGTTTTTATTTTTATCGAGAAAAGATATGTGAGATTTTTATTCTGCGATTTGCTTCGCAGCCAAGTTTTTCCTCACTTAGGTTCGCTGGCTAATCCGCTACATCCGCTTTCCACCCCCCTCCCCATTCCTTCCCGTTACCTCCTTGTCTTCTTCCTCAGTTCTCACCTGTTTGGAAAATCCTTTGTTCTGTTGTCCTAATCATTCGATCGACTTATGTAAGAGATTTGATTTAAATGGGAACACCTGGAGTTTGCATTGAAAAGTTTCTTTTTTTTTAAATTAAAGTCTCCTGATTAACATCATTATTGATAATAGTCGGGTTGTGGGTCAGGCCAATTTTCTGATTCACGTCATTATTGACAATTGTCGGGTTGTAGGTCAGGCCAGTCCTAAATGTTTCTATGGGAGAGAAGAGGAGGGACAAGTCGAGGTCAGGAAACCTGTTGTTCCGTGTCCGTAACCGTATGGACTCGGACACAGTCAAACATCACAAAATTTGGCATTCTCATCAGCTTTCTCAGCCCTCTTGTGCACTGTTGCGCAACTTTTTGTGCCAAGGTTGCTCAAAGATGGGGCGCCGCTGGAGGCTGGCTTGCTAACTTTTACATCTGAGCACAACATTTACCCTCAGGAGCAAACGGATCGTTATCATAGCCATGAATAAAGTGCTTTCGTTCAGAACCAGACGCTGGTGGGAATCAAACGATTCAGCTGCCCACAGCCTCAGCGGTTTTGAACGGAAATGTGAAGGATGATGGCGAAGTTGTAGGATATGAGTGGACACAAATAAGGTAGCTTTGTTCTGTCTACTTTGTTACACCACTGTGTATAAACCAACTGGGATGCCCCCAGGAGAGGAAGAAGTGGGGGTTGCAAGGTTGGATAGCGCAACACAGCAATTCTAATTTATCTTCAAGCTTCTTGCATATAGGTTCGTCGACATCAGTTCTAACGTTAACGAATTTGCAAGCGAACGAAAAATTTGGGCCGTATGTGTTCCGGTTGGAGGTGAGCGACGCTAGTGGACAAACTGATTCGGCAACGATCAGCATACTCGTCAACAAGGCTGTCAATCAACCTCCGCGTCAGTTCTTTCTTGTTATCGATTCCTTGAGCAGCGAGCAGAAGTGAAAGGAGGGCGGAAATGGGAGGGGGAGGGGTCAAGAGCCTCATTTGAAAGTTCACGCTGAGCTAGTATAGTGCATATCCGCAACATCCAACGAAATATTCCAGTATTAGAGCGCCTTTTAATGATACTAAGCTTATCGGTTCATTGCATAACTGCTTTTACTTTCACGTATTCTGCCTAGTGCTGGCGTATTGAACTGACGAATATGATGATCCATACGAGTCGCATCCTTTGAAATCCAAAGTTTTTATTTTTATCGAGAAAAGATATGTGAGATTTTTATTCTGCGATTTGCTTCGCAGCCAAGTTTTTCCTCACTTAGGTTCGCTGGCTAATCCGCTACATCCGCTTTCCACCCCCCTCCCCATTCCTTCCCGTTACCTCCTTGTCTTCTTCCTCAGTTCTCACCTGTTTGGAAAATCCTTTGTTCTGTTGTCCTAATCATTCGATCGACTTATGTAAGAGATTTGATTTAAATGGGAACACCTGGAGTTTGCATTGAAAAGTTTCTTTTTTTTTAAATTAAAGTCTCCTGATTAACATCATTATTGATAATAGTCGGGTTGTGGGTCAGGCCAATTTTCTGATTCACGTCATTATTGACAATTGTCGGGTTGTAGGTCAGGCCAGTCCTAAATGTTTCTATGGGAGAGAAGAGGAGGGACAAGTCGAGGTCAGGAAACCTGTTGTTCCGTGTCCGTAACCGTATGGACTCGGACACAGTCAAACATCACAAAATTTGGCATTCTCATCAGCTTTCTCAGCCCTCTTGTGCACTGTTGCGCAACTTTTTGTGCCAAGGTTGCTCAAAGATGGGGCGCCGCTGGAGGCTGGCTTGCTAACTTTTACATCTGAGCACAACATTTACCCTCAGGAGCAAACGGATCGTTATCATAGCCATGAATAAAGTGCTTTCGTTCAGAACCAGACGCTGGTGGGAATCAAACGATTCAGCTGCCCACAGCCTCAGCGGTTTTGAACGGAAATGTGAAGGATGATGGCGAAGTTGTAGGATATGAGTGGACACAAATAAGGTAGCTTTGTTCTGTCTACTTTGTTACACCACTGTGTATAAACCAACTGGGATGCCCCCAGGAGAGGAAGAAGTGGGGGTGGAGGGGGGGGGGAGTGGGGAATGAGAGGGACGGCGTTTTACTGCCATTCCCGTATCGTTAAAGCAAAAGATGAATTCCGGCAGCTTCTCTTGCCTTCCTCTTCCTCGATATGCGGGCGCGAAATTTGAAACTGGTATTTTACAAGCGGAGAGAATGAAATGTATTCTTTAACGCGTAGAGCTTTAAAGCTGAGGGCAGTCTTTATAGGGTGGAAGAAGGGGAAGAAGGTTTGTGGTTATGCAAAGGAGAGAACCTTTATGTTAGGAGCGGGAAAGTTTTGATATCAGTGGGTGACAATGCCCTCCTTCGAGGACAGAAGGAACAGGCCTATTATGGGTGGAAACAGACCAGTAGTGGGTGGAAGTAGAGAAGGCGGGTAGGACAGAGATTTCTGCATCTGTCGTTCAACAAAGAGAGTTTATAAAATATGAAATTTTGTGAATTTCCGAAATTTTTTCTCATAAACTGATCTGTTTACAATGTTTTTTTAAACGTTTTTTAAAACGAATTCTTTCGGAAGCCGTGCTGAATATAGATGCGCTAATGAGAGTTGAGTATTCGTTTCCACTTTATAATAATTGCTTTGCCTGAATGGATATGTACGCAGGTTGGCAGCGAGCGGAAGAAAAGAGAATAATGATGCGGAAAATGTTGCTGTTAATTAATAGCTGCCAGATGGCTGGAGTAAGGCACAAGGGGCTCTTGCATTGAGCTCGTTTGGAGCAGTCTGCTTTTCTTTAGTAGTGCAATATGTTTGCATTAATTTTCACCTTTCGTTAATTATTGGTAGGAGAAAGATTATAAGTGGTTAGCATGTATATCTGGTCAAGTACCGCAGGAACGTGTGTTGCACGTTGATGGTGATGTTCTGTTTAGCGGTCCTAACCAGGTGGTAATCGTGAACGGAGATAAGTCGAAGTGCACGATATCTGGTTTCGAGGAGGGTATATACCAGTTCCGATTGAACGTTACAGACGATGGTGGACTTAGTGCCACAGATGATACATTTGTCATCGTCATTCGAAGTGAGCTTTGTTCCATTGATGAATACTTTGTTTCGGTGCGACACATATGCTCAGAATCTCACAAACCGTGTCAGATGAAATCTAGCATAGTTTAGTCCCAAAATGTCGTTTGCCATCAAAACGCATGAGTGTATTGCATGAACAAAAATAGATCCACGAAGGCAGCATGCGTTCAGCTTATGCATGTGAAGGTAATAGTGAAATCTGAATGGTGAGGGGCAATTAGTTAAAGTTAAAGTGGATCCCTGATGGGTACGGCCTGGAAATACTCGGAAGGCAACTTTTCAGCGATTTCAGGTCAACAGCACTACTTCAGAGTCCTTGACCAAATCCCTCCTGCTCCATTTCTTCCTCTCCCTTTCAAATTTTGGGTCGTGGTTATGGACTCAAATTTCGCATGCACGCCTGTTAGTAGCCTCATTTTTTTCTCTTTTTTTTTCTTCGTTTTCATTTCCGGTTCTTTTTTTCAAGCAAATTGCTAGCTATCTCGAAGTCGGGCTGCGACTTGCTTACTTATGAATACCACCCATTAAGTGGGTCCTGCTAGGCCCATTTATGAGCTGTCTCATCGGTGAATCCATTTGGAAAGATGTATATAGTTTAATGCAGACGGACGCTTTTGTCGTCCAGTTTTGTTGAACTCTTCATCCTTTCCATGTGCATGACATACATGCATATATATTTTTTTTGGAAGGGAGTGAGGGAACGAAGATTCCATCAGCCATTTTATATTTGGAAGAATGATCTGTTTACGGTACCTCAGCTAACGATATCGCTGTTTATTCTTGATGCGCTCGCGAAAACTCTCCATAGCGAAATCATACGCGCATGTACGAACGGTGTTTTTTTGTGTGGTTACCAGAAAATGTCGTTTGCATGTAGAGCAATATATACCACCTACCAAGTGTTTGTTTAATTTTAATTGTTTTGCCTTTTGTATTTAAAAAAATAAATAGTATTTGCGGTTGTTCGTCTCCGCTTACTGTAATCACTGCTTCCTCGCAAATAACCTCGAATATCCGCTGTCTTTCGTTCCTGCGAAATTGAACCCTCTAAATAAAGTTCTTTTAAAAGTGCGAAGTTTGTGAGCTAACCCTGCCTCGTTCCTTTTTATCTTCTCCCGCATCCACAGACAGAGTGTCTATCCACTTCCTGTAGGTGGATGTTTTTGCTTGAATACGTAAACACTAACAACTAGATACCTCGATTTTGTACAATATTTTTGAATGCAGGCAAAAACGAACCACCGGTGGCTCATGCGCGTAACGTGACTGTTTATTTGCCGGCGAATTTAGCCATATTGAATGGGACCGAGTCTTCTGACGATGCGGGTATTGTACGCTATGCCTGGACACCACATGACGATGTGCCCGCGTGCATTGTACGTTCATTTTATCCTTCCAAGCAGCAAGTGTTAAGAACGGGTGTTAGGACCCTTCGAACCCTAGTATTTCCCGTTCACTCCGCTCCAAAATGAGGAATTTTCATTTATTGAAGGTAGTGTCACGCACAGAAAATTAAATGCTGCAGTTTTTCTATTTGCAGGAACTATATTGTCTCCTAAACAAACCACGCCCTTTTGCTTTACAATGAGGCAGCTTACAGAAACAAAATTAAGCAACTTTTAACTTCGTTCTTTCTTCGTAGTAGTCGAAACAATAAGTGAAACATTAGCATTTTTTCTATGTCACCAGACTCAATATATATGCTTTTGTGTGAGTAATGTCCTCTTTTTCGGTAGTATGGTGGTATCTGCTTAGCGAACCAGGCTTCAGTTGAATAGAGAAGGGGGAAGGGGAGGGGTACGGTCTTAGACTGAACGTGTTATACACATCAAACATTTATTGCGTGCCGTTACAGATGTTTCTGGGTTCTTCGTCGCGTCAGCCGATCGCGATGTTGAGCGGATTGGTGCCAGGTGTTTTCCATTTTGATCTCACGGTGGCAGATCACTCAAATGCGCAAGATTCGATTACTATTTCACTAACCGTTATTGCTGGTTAGTTGCAATAATTTGTGCTTTTTCTGCGGTCCCTTATTTGCGTAACTTCCTTTCTAGTAAGTTCAAATGGGGAACCGTTGAAGCTAGGATTATAAAAATTAGTGGGTATAACCAGCAGTTGTTGTTGTTGTTGTTGTTGTTGTTGTTGTTGTTGTTGTTGTTTATTGTTTTGTTGTTTATTGTTTATTGTTTATTGTTCACTTCCTCATCCGTCACGATAGGCATGGTATAACGCGCTTACTAAATTCCTTTGTGACAATATGAGTGAGTGGTCGGAAATAACAAAGATGGCGCAAGAAAGAGACAAACATGATCAAGCGCAGTGGCAAGTCCACGACACAAACAATGGAAACGAATCATCAGGTGCGATTTAAGAAGGTTGTTGCACGATGCCTAAGTCTCTTCTGCCCAATATTAGTATTTGATTTTTCATTCACATACTATTCTTTCCGTGTTTTGTTACGTGTTCTTTTTTGGATGAGGTTCTGGAGGTAGTTACTGCTGCGCCTTTCTGCTGCTTTGTGAGCAGCTGCTTGGAAAGTACTTTCAAATAGTTTTCCTATTTCGCCGCACTCGACGCGTTCACAGAACGACTTGATATGATCGAATTTACGTTGCTTGTAAATTACTCGAATAGCATTATGGATTATCTTTTGAATAAGAGTTAGCTCTTTCTTAGCCGCAGTTCCTGTTATCTCAGAGAATATCCTGATTCTCGATATCACAAAGCATTCATCCAAGAGGACAGCAGTGTTAATTTGTAAATATGGGCGTAACGTTCTAAGGTTGAAAAGCACAGTAGAACAGCTTCTGGTCAGCTTTTCGAACTGATCTCGAAAAGACATGTTTTCGTCGTAGGTCAGTCCCAAGCTTCTAGCACTTGAGAAAGTCGAATTCTAAATTCTCAGTGATAGCGGATCTTTTTTTGTGGAGTCTAGCAAGCTGTTGCCTGGTGCCAAATTTGGTGACTGTTGTTTTGGATTGGTTGAGTCTCATTTGTATAGTGGCGAAATACTTGTTGGCCTTATTTAGGTCGTTTTTTATTGCTACCTCCACTTTGTCGAATTCATGTGGGTGGTATGAGTAGATTAGCTGAGTGTCATCCGCATACATTATTGCATTGCTTTCTAGGTTGAGTGATTTGAGATCAGACGTAAAAAAAAAGCGAATAGAAGTGGTGAGAGGACTCCACCTTGGGGAATTCCAATTTCAACGACGCCAAAGTTATAGAGAACATCGTTAGCGATTAGGACTGACCTAAAGCTGTTCTTTACTTCGCTATCACAGCTAGTCAAGGCAGAATAGACCCAGGGAAAGTTGTATCTTTCAAAGAAGATGGAATACTTCCGAGTGTTTTGCCTCCCGTCGGATTGCATACTGCATTAGTTTGAGCGGCGAGAACCGTTCTTCAGTAGATGATGAATTTTACAGGCGGAAGAGTCGGATAAAATCTGAATTTTTGTTGTTTTTGACTAGTTCGGTGAACCGATTAGTTTCATAAGTGACTCGCGAAAGCGCGTGTCGTGCTCGCTCTCTGACGCGCATTTCCACTTGTTTTCATTTAACAACTCGAATTCGCTCTATTAGAAAGCATTCTTTAATCGAGAAATTTGTAAACTAAAATATTTGATGTTAGTCTATACGCATTCTCCTCGAAAATTCTCTGCAGCTTCCACTGAAGTTTTGGAAATTGTCTTTATGCATCAGTTTGATTGTATTTTTCCGATTTTCATTCTCGTTCCCAAGTCGTTTCTTCCTTTTTCTGGCTTCTTTTCTCTTTGTTCGGCTGGTTATGGTCGTTCGCAGGTTGACCACTGAACACCAATTGCTGTGCGGAGTCATTTTCGTATCTGATGGCATGTCGAAGAAAATGTACCATAAATGTGTGCGTCAGTGCCGAATTTTGCGCATCTTTTATCATTCACTAGTTTGTGACGCTTGATGTACATGTTTAAACACTTTTCCCTCCAGTACTTGGTCTTACCATCCGTGGTGATAGCGATTTTGCGGCGACAGTTGCCTGTGGCTGCGGGTAAAAACGTCTCGTTTTATTTTGAGTGCAAAGAGAGGGCTGAGCAGACGAGACTGGTTGCTCGTAAATGTTGACTTTTGAGCATGGTCATGTCTTCAGTGCAAATGGCAGAGCTGTAGGGCGTGCAAAAGACACGCGGGAAACATACTGAAAGCAAGATTACCTAACTTATTGTGTGCATTTTGGCCTTGAGGAGCGGCAGCACTCATTATTGTTGTTGAACGAATAAAGCGTTGACCCAGAAAACTGAAGATTGCGGTTAGAGTACCACCTGCGAGCATGCTTTTCAGCATGCTGTTCTAATCATATAGTCCGAGTGTATACTGACGTGGAAATAAAGGATAACTTTTTTAGATGGAATTATAACTCTTGTTAATCAAGTTTCTTTAGAAAGGAACGTAGAACAGACCACCAAGAACTAATGTTTAATTGTTTTCATATTTAAGGGGAAGAGCAGCTGAACTCAGTGGAGCTTTATATGGAACATAACTTCAGCGATATAACATATCGATTGCGCAGTAAGTTGGAAGGACGTCTTGCTACGGCGTTGGCCTTTCAGGTTGTTTCATAGCGTCTTTGGTTAACGGTTTACCGCAGTCAGCTAATTCTAGCTGCCTTCAATGCGATAAGGCGTAGTAATACATCGTAGATCATTTCCAGCATTCTTTTTTTCTCAAATAAGTAAATATATAGTTGCGAAATTATCCTGGATCTCTTCCTAATTTAGCTTGGAGCATGGTCTAGTACTAATCGAATGATTAATTTATGAAAAGCTCTCAAGGTTGCTTGTCTAATTATGGCAACCACAGTAGGTCAGGTGCGTCTCTCAATGTGTGCAGATGGAATAGAGTTCACGCGGTATGCAGCCAAGTTTCAGAAGGAACCTGCAAGCTACCAAAGAAACATGAGAAAAGAAGGAAAGTGGAAAAAGAGGAAAAATAGGCTTATGGGGAAAGTTGAGGGAGGGTGTCTTTTCATGGCAGTTGCTTATATGTAAACTCATGGTCAAATCTGACTATCCTTTAAGGCGGAGAACGGAGTGAAGAGGTGACGGAAATATTGTTTGCTCCTAGCAGCTCCGCCGTCTTACTTCTTTCCGACGATAACGAAACATGCATTTTAAGAAGCAGTAATAATTGCTGCTTCACCACGACTGAACGTCTCGCCATTTCGATCTTTGCAGTTCATTCG
>JPKZ01001707.1:430061-440432 GCA_000803305.1 Toxocara canis
GAAGCGGCAGCTACTGGCTTCAGCCTGTTTTCGAGCCGAAATCACAAGCCGACCAAAAAAATGAAAGCAATAATAGAAAACTAGTGAAAAAGAAGGGCAAAAAGTGAGCTTATTGATGGATATAATGAATGTTGACATCGGAGCCAATCTTGAAAATTAGGAGATGATGAAGTGATCTATGACCAAAATTATGTCACATCTGCACAGGAGCGGTATGACAGTCAATAATCAATAAAGATAAAACTTCGTGATATCTATGTGGGCCTGACAGCATTTAGTAGAACTTTTGTCTTAGTTCAGGCAGAGTCCTATGGACTATATTTCGCTGTCTGTCCTTTCATAAAGTTGCTGTCTTTTTTTTTCTGACTTTTATCTGCATGTTCATTTGTATGGTAAAAAATTGATGTGCGTTCACACTCTGTAAGGTGAATTTAAGTCACTGCTGAAAGTTATGCAAACATTGCTTTTGTATTTTGTAGTGTGGGGGTTTTTAAGTTTTAAAAAAAATCGAAATATAAATTCGGACAATTTCTAGTGGTTTGTTGCGTTATTCAGATTCCTGAAGCGGTCAGAGTGGATGTATGTTTTTCGGATTTTGCGCAAGATCCGACCTCGGGAAGAGTTCGCGTCGTATTTCATACCGAGTTCACCAATTCGACATCTAATGGTGATTTGAATTTCACCGATTTGCCTTTGGCTCGTTCTAAAACTTAACAACGTAACGGCAGTTTTAAAGTAAATCGGGGATCGTGGTGAATCATTTTCTACATGTATGTTGAGCATGCTATCGCTTAGGGAACTCGGAAGGAGCAGGATAAAGGGAGGACAGACCATCGCACGATGCTGTGAAGACCATAACTCCTTGCACAGTCAAAATCCTACAGAGAGACGCTGTACTTTTCTTAAAATAACAAACGATTCCTTCCATCTAATAACCTAGGGATGGCGATTTTTGGAGGCGAAGTATCGAAGGCAGATCGGCAGGTACATTATAGTTGCAGATATCGCAAAGAGATTCCAGAGTTGCTCGACTTCCGCATAATGCCCGCTGTAGTCAGCTGTTTGTATTACGGTTGCGCATATATTGCAGAACTGAAAGGATCCAGGGGTCGGACCATGGTGGTGCCAGCAGTGAGAGCGGTCGCCATCCTACGCAACGAAGCGAATATGATTCGTGACTTTCATATCGACTCCATCAACACTCTGTGTTAGTCTCTTGCCCACTCCCAGCACTTTCACCGAAGATTGATATGGGGAAGGGGAGGGGGGAGGGCGTATTTGCCTATTCTATCTAAAATTCTTAGCGTATTCTTGGTCGGAAAGCAAATTTTAACACTTTCTATCTCCCTCGGCTGCAGATTTCTACAAAATGAGGAAGTTTTAGTCGTTTTGGATGTAAAATTCTGAATGTGATATCGTTGGCTGTGTAGAAGAAATTTGATGGTTGGCAAGAGAAGTTTGCTGTTCAGATAAGCACTGTCAGTCGTCTCGTCTTTAGAAGTTGCTCAAGATAGGCGTCGTCTTCAGGAATTTTCTTGCTTGCCCTGCATCGTGTAATACATCGCTGACTCAGTTGTCCCTAATGACAATCAGTCAAGCTAACCATCTACTTTGGTGCTTTACTGAGTCGATCAAGCCAAATTCATTTGGTCATAACGTTAGCCGCGTTCGATACAAAAGCGTTATGTAATAGCAAAGTGCTAAACAGAGACCGAAAGTGATGGAGGATCAAACGATTTGCAGGTATGGGAAGTTTCCGATCATTTTGCATTGACTACCACGAAAATTTGTCAACCACAAAGAACACGAGGGAGCAGTTGCTGCATTTTTTGCCGTCACCGATAGCAACACGCCATAGATTGCGAACTTCCATTTAGAACTTCAAGCCAGTCGTTTAATATCGTTTCGATGCTCTCCATTTTTTAATCAGCACTTGTGTTTTTAACTATATACAGTGCAAAGCATTACACATCGTCATCTGCACTAAGCCTAGCTTAATTTCCAGATTCTCGAGAAAGAAATAGGAAATTTCTGGAAAGCGAGCACTGAATTTCGCCACCATGGATGGATTATTCAGAAGCGTTCTTTATTTTGGTTACCTTGATTTTGTCTTCTTTGCAACTGATTTTTTAGAGCTTTTTGCGAAACCTCAAATTTAGATTGCATGTTGGATTGTTCGGGTCACGGTCGCTGTAGTAACTACTCAAAAGAATGCGAATGCGATCGCTACTGGATGCCTAATTTGTTCACCTATTTATTTGAAGGATCGAAGCTCGATTGCTGTTAGTTTTCTCTTTTTTTCTCACAGTGATAGAATTATGGGGCTGCTGGCCCATAAGTAGGATTCGCAGATTGGCTCATTCGGTGTGATCTTGAACTGGTTAGAGTGCTGAACAATTACATTTGTCGGCATTTTGATTCGTTCGCTCGAAACCGTGGTGTGATCCTTTGTGATGCACTGAATAGTGTCCCAGACGTCGACACCGCCCTTATGGTGGAATCAGCTATAGGCGAGACATACGATAACCGTTTCGTTGGTGACTCGTTAATTAATTACAGTGTGGTGAGGCGAAATGTTTGTCTTTATGAAGACACACACACCTATTATAGGGGCCGCGATACGCTTTTTTTATAAAATGCGTTCTTGTTTACGTTGCGCAGTGAATCACCCCGAATAAAGCAGTCCGTTTAGAGCAGAAAACTTTTAAACTGCCATTTTAGAGGACTTCTCGAAGATGCGACTGCCTTGCGAGAGGCACCTTCTCGAACCGATGATTGGAAAATTGCTGTTTTTTCATTACTGAATCTATGAGTATATGAAAGCCTCTTCGATTAAAATCCCTGGATCGGCAGTTTTACTATCTTCGGGTTATGCCTGCGATTATGAGACAAAGATAGTAGATTCGCACGATTTCGACATTTCCTTAGAGCCATTTTTCTTAGGTACTACCTTCATTGCTGCACGCTTATCGAAGAGGTGCGGGTAATACGAAAACTTGATACTTTGGGAACGAGTATTGCCGTGATCCAAACTAAGCTCTTTTAAACTTGATCATTTGTTTGCTGCCAACATAAATTTGCATGGAATTTTGTCTGCGTTTGCCTGTCAGTTCGCCAATTTCAGCTCCGCAATCATGAAATCTACCGCAGAACAAAATCTGGATGTGACCGGTGACCTCTTGCTCGAGTTGAAAGAGTTTTGGTGGGAGAGTTTTGTCTGACAAAGTTGTCCTCGTATTCGATACGCCGAAATGAAATATGAGCTTATACAGCGCAAAACATTACACGTCGCAATCTGCACTAAGCCTAGCTTAATTTGCGAATTTTCGAGACAGCAATAGGAAATTTATGGGAAGCGAGCACTGAATTCTGCCACCATGGATGCTAACAACAAGAGAATTTTTGTTTTGTTGGACGAATCGGCTGACCACCACCTCCATAGAATCTGTTGAGAGCAAATTGTTGATGGTAGGTTGAGAAGAAATGTTTGTGCCTAGCTAAGCGCTCTCAATTTTTTTTTCGAACATTCCTGGAACGAATCATTTGTTCCAGAAGGATTGCGAGGAACATGTTGTGCTAACTACTTGGCGTGCTTTCCTGCACGTTGAAATCTTTCAGAAAGACTCCGTCGCTTGATTTCTAATGAGAAGTATAGTCGATAGCAGTGGAGGACAAAATAGCATGTCGTAGTCGTTTTGCTAACCAGTGGGCTTGCTCATTGTTTGAGATGAAAAAAATTTAACCTTTTAGGAGAAGAGAGTGGTTTGGAAGTTTTGTTTCAATAGCGTCACACTCGATCAAGTTAAAATCTCTTGGGTTTTGTAATGAATACGCCAAGCCAAAACTAAATGCCAGCGTGGTGATGTGGTGATCTGTGCCACCTTGTCGGCTGGAGCATCGCTTGATCTTTGGTTGCTTTGGTCTCGAGCGGCTGTCTTGTTCTGTGGAACCGGTGAACTGATGGTAGATTCTTTTGAGGAGCTAGGATATCGGGAGCGGAGCTGCGTAGAGCATATCGTGAAAATTGCCAGCTTGTCCAGATTTTATGTTTGCAACGCGGTCGTCACAGAAGTAAAATGGCTGCTAGCCGAGCAGAGCGGCAACTTCTTCTTTGCAAATAGACGACGCCCTAATTATAATGTGAATAAGTTGTTTGCAGCGTGGTCAGTGCTCTACTTCGGTCTCTTCCTGTTCGTAACGTCTATTTTTGCGATATCGTGCATCGTCGTACGCTTCAAATATCGCACAGAGTTAGAGCTGTCCGACTGGAGTTCTACAAAGAACAGTAAGGAATCTCATTGTTGCTTGTAAGGAGATAACAGTTAATAGCTTGTAAGCTCCTTGCCCCTTCCACTTCTACCTGCTCGCTTCTTCCAACTGTGAAAGGATTCTCGATATCAGAGGTACGAGCGGGCGTTAGAAAGAAATAAAGCGAAAGTTACAAAGAATTGAAAACTAGAGGAAGGATCAATTTTTGTATCCTTGCGTTAAAGGCCTTACGAAACTATGACTTGAATCGATATGCGGAAAAAGTACAGGACTTTTTCTCTTTTTAAAACATTTTATGAAGATTGGCGATGTCAAAAGGACCCATGTCTGAAGAGCGTCAAAATATTGCCATCGGTACTCACAAGTAAAGAAAAGAGGTTTAGAGTATGCAGTCAGATTGTATAAGGATCACGTTATGAGCTTGAAAAGTCCGAAGAAAAATATAGCGGAGAGGAGAGGAATCGAAAGAAACAGCTGCTATATATATATCTTCAGTATTCATCTTTATCACTTGCGTAATGTTGTACTTTAGGAGTTCTTTCACGTCGCAGGAAACGAAGAAGGTTCCGAAGAAACGATAAAGAGCCATACACGAATGGACTGCTCAACGGAAATTCGAAACGTTCGTTTTGTATTGGTTCCGCAATTTTGAGTTACGATTATATGAAATTCAGGGGAATAGAGGACTGAACTTCGCACTTCGCAATCGTGCAAAATTGCTTCCTCTATTTAACAAATGATAAGTGATGCTGGTTCGGAATAATTTTTCTTTAAAATGAGTCGGTCTAGGCTTTTATGCCCTGGTTCCCACATATGAAATTCACGAGTTTACAGCCCTTCATTTTACTGTGGTGATCATTTTGTATCTACAGTTCCCTATGTGTGCCATTCGTACAGTCTGCAGTCCTCCATATTGTTGGCATAGCCAGGTTGCAAGTTGGAAAGAGAGAGCAGGCTAAGGGTTTCTTATTGTTGTGGGGATTTGTTGGTGAAATTGGGCGCAGCTAGTGAAAACGGAGCAGTTTGCGAAGTGGAAAATACCGCGGAAGTGGCATTGCAACTTTGGCAAATGATCTGTGAATGGTGGGGGAGGGGGGTGGGGGAGGAGGGAGCGGGGGGAAAGGAGAAAAAGGGATACACGAAATCCGTAAATAACGCTCATGCCTCGCTTCATGCCGTACTGATGAACGGCGAAACAAGTGAGAGTTTGAGATTTAGGGAACGTTTACAAAGTCGTTGCGATGAATCCATAAGCTTTTTTGATGTACAGTTTTTGAGTATATTGCATTTGTTTAGCAATAATGATCTCTGCGATGGGGTTCTAAAGAGTGATTACTGTTTCAAATGTAAATAAGGATTTAGAATATTCTGAAAGCCACACGAAAGTAAGCTTTTTTTCCGGCCAATTCGAGTGTTTTCGCGCTCAAATAATTTAGTAATACAGCACAAGTAAGAGAGTAATTATTCGAGCAGTATGGTCAGGTAAGGGGAATAACAGCGTTTGAGTGGTGGAACGTAATTGTATTGGAAATAAAGTAAAACAGATAAGTTGGTCATAGCATATTTTATATGACGAAGGAAAACAAGTAATGGAGCAGTGAGGTTTTTTAGTGAAGGAGCCGGGCTCGTCTTATTCGCTACTGATGCCCTCTGAGTCGTTGAGTTCTGAGTGTGAGACTGAACAAAGCACAACAAATGCAAACCGTCGTGCGATGAGTGATGAAAACGGCGTTGAGCTTCGTGAGCGAGCCAATTCTCTGCCATTCATTGAATAATTCTATTACTGCAGAGGAAAGAGGGAATAATGTGAATACTTCTTATGCAGAAGGGAGCAGGAGATATTGGGTGGGGTAACAGAACGCTGCCAATAGCGTAATGAACTTACGCGGTGTTTAACGTTTCCGAAATTTATATATTCCATCGAGCTCAGGAATGTGTGATTTCAGGGAAGATTGGATGGTAAGAGTGACGAAGCATGTGTTTTTAGAGGAGAGAGAGTGGTGGCAGGAAGGGGGGGGGGGGTGGGGAAAGGGGTAAGCGAGCCAATTCTCTGCCATTCATTGAATAATTCTATTACTGCAGAGGAAAGAGGGAATAATGTGAATACTTCTTATGCAGAAGGGAGCAGGAGATATTGGGTGGGGTAACAGAACGCTGCCAATAGCGTAATGAACTTACGCGGTGTTTAACGTTTCCGAAATTTATATATTCCATCGAGCTCAGGAATGTGTGATTTCAGGGAAGATTGGATGGTAAGAGTGACGAAGCATGTGTTTTTAGAGGAGAGAGAGTGGTGGCAGGAAGGGGGGGGGGTTGGTGAAAGGAGTACGGTGGGGCATTGTATAGGACGACCGATTTTACCATTTTTTATAAGCCATTTGCGTTGTTACGCCATTGCTGTGCCAGTAGATTGTGCAAGTGCTCAAACAGAAGTTCTTTTGGAGACACTGCTATAAGTTAGTCGCTTCATTTTTTTCTTTTTCACAACTTACGTTCATGTAAAATGTGAACTATGCATTCCTCATTAAACTTGTTTCTCTACTACACTTTCTTCAGCTCGTTTTGTTCCTTTTTTTTCTGTCTTTTTTCCTTCCTCTCTTTTTTTTCCTTCCTCTCGGATGTGATTGCTCGCATTTTTTTGGGAAGCAGCAAATGACGGACAGTCTCTTGGACATATCCGAGAGTTCGTTCTGAACCAGAGCGAAGAGGACTCGGTTCCAAACTTTATTGTGGACTGGAAAAGGAGTCGAATTGCAAGGTTGTGTCACGGGTAGATTTCGGGATTTGCTTGCTTTTCGCTGTCATTAACCATCGCTAGAAGAGACAGAGTGCTGGACGTGCCCAGGATGATGGCGAAAGCGTAGTCTGAAGTAGTAATGAGACCAGAACTCTTTAATGGACGAGAAGTTGGGTCGCCGACTGTGATTGGATGGGGGAAGCTTGACTTCTTGGGAATCAGGGTATCAGCAAATGTTTTAAGCTGGACACATTTCTTTATGAACGAAAAAGAAATTTACGTGAAAGTTCCCAAAATTTGAAAAAATGCAAGTTTGTCGTGAGGAAGAAATAAGGGTTCTGATCTCGTTGCTCACTCTTCGTTCCGGCGCAGCAGCATTCTATTCGCTTCTTCTATGATATTAAGTGCAACTGAGACCTGGCGTTATCCGTAAGTCAGTTTCTATCTCTCGCACTTTTTCTGTGCTGTTAAAATTTTTTGGAACCTTAATTGAGTGCCAAGGCCTCATCTTTTCCATCCTCCTGCTTACGACTTTCCCTTTATGCTAGTTATTCCTGATGGCGTTCTGTGGGGAGCGTTATTTAGGTCCGAAACATAGGGAGAGCGGGATCTTCAGCTGTGTTACAATTCCGAAACTGCGATCAAAAATTCATAGCAGTACTTGGTCCCCGTCTTACAGTAACGAGTAGAATCGCCACCCTAGTGCATTGAATAACGCTGCACCATCGGAGGCTTTGGTTGCCGGAGAGGCGCAATCGAAGTTACTTGAACATGAATGGTATTTCTGTGATTTTCGACCTTTGGCAGTTAACAACGTTTCTGCGGTTATGTTTTGCCTTATCATTACAGCAGTTCGATTACATTTACGCAGTGCAATAATTCGCTTAAGCTTACACAATAAGAATTTACTTTTTGTCCTCGAATACTTTTAATCCCTTATTTGAGCTTATTGTTGATTGCAATTGATTTCCAATTTAAAGAGTTGTACGAATATTTCCGATTTGGAAGATTATTAAAAAAAATTCTTTTTCTAAATTCTTCGCCCATTTGTTGCACCACTTTAATGAAAATGTTGAAATATAATCAATCGGTCGAAAGCGGTGGTCACTATTTTGACATGAAATGAGATCAAATGCTTGCAAAATTAGCATCCTCCCATATACGCGCTCTTAATTAATTAATTAGTGACTGTCTGCTTTATGTAAGAATGTCCTTCCATATGCTCTTTCCATATGACATTTCGGGTTTACTGTTCACCTCTTTTAGTGATATCATATTTACCGATGTGAGCCTTTTTACGAGTTGTCTTATTGCAATGTTCAATCGAATATTTTGTTTTTTTCAGCCTCTGTCTCTCTAATTTTTGTCGTTTTTCCTAAGCTGTAAAAACGTCATAATTGTATACCGGTATTTTCCTTACTTAAAGTGTTTATTATTCACTCGATTTGCGATTCTTTCGTTTTTGGAATGCAGTAATCTTCCTTACGTAAGGTACTAATATTTAATTCAGTCACAATGAATAGCGTACGCAAGATTGCGAATTAACTGCCAAAGGGGATATCTGTTTGACTAGGCATATAAGGAAGCATTGTTGAAAACAATGTTTAAAATACTGGAAAAAGTCTTGATAAAATTGTGTTGATGTAAAATTACCAGCAGCATTAATCGTTTTATTTTATTTATTTTTCTTGTTGAAAATGATGCAATTTGCTGATCAAAATCAAAAAATTTTCCATTGCCATTCAGAGGCTTATCGGAGTTTATTCTTATCTTCGGAATTTCACCATCGGTGGGCAGTTGGAAGAATCTTTTTCTTTTTTTTTTAATATTCTCGCTCTTAAAACGTTCCTTTTTGAAATGCTTGTCATTGTTCTCGTTTTTATCACCGTAAAGGCAACCCATAGATTCCGTTATTCGATGATCTTTTTATGCTTTATGTCTTGACCGAGATCACATTTTTGATATTATATATATATTTGTAGTGCTTCGCCAAATAAGCTTGTCATTCGTTTTTCTTTTTGTAAATAAATGTATTTTTTTATTCAGCTGTTGTTGATTTGAACAAAAAGTCGTAATAATGATGCGAATGGTTTATTTTATAAAGTTTGGCCTATTTATTATAGCGTCGCAAAGTTGTAAAATAAATATTTCGCTTATAGATGTTTTGAATAGAAATATTTTGAGTAAATGAATATTACATTCAGTAATTCATGAATTTGATCACTGTCTGTGAATTCGACAAACAAATTGGTAGGAAATTACACGTGAAGGTTTAGAAGTAATTGGAAGACACTGAAGAGGAATGCATACTGTGTTCTCGTTCTTGTAAAATTTCCATATTTCAACGGAATGGGTTAAAAGATGGGTTGAAGTAGTTAATGCAACGAGTATAATTAGAGATGCAATTGGTGGTTCACTGAGATTGCATAGTAGGGATGTTGATTTAGTGTTGTCGAGAGCCACTGCCAATTATTCAAGTAGGATTCTTTAGATGAAACAGTATTTCGGCTGATCGCATAAAATTTGAGTCACATTCAACTTGATGCTGCTGTGAAACATTAGCTTATATATTACCGGTCGTTGTCGTTTTTTTTTTTTTGAAGTAGTTTGGGGTGTTCATGGAAACCTAGCAGTGATAACCCATTGGGGAAACTCGATCCGTTATCTTCCTCTCCAATCTTTCCCTACCCATAGCGTTAGTGAGAAGCACTAGAATAAATTGAAAGTTCAAAGAGTTCTTCGGAAAGGATGGTTTTTTTTTGGAGGGGGTGGAGGAAGGCGTCAAATTTCTTGCGTATCCGATGTTTGCAAACCATTAAGAGGCGATTATCATGCTTCATTTCCTTAGCTGAAGGTTCTTTTTTTTGAACAAGGAACCCTGACGTGCCAATTTTCAGTTCGAAAGTTATTAATTGCAATGTCTGGTTCGAAAAAAAAGGGGGGGGGGGTTGCAAGTGAAGAGAATAGTTCATAATTTCTCAAGAAGGAAATATAGACGGAGAGGGAGAAGGAGGGGGTATGTATAACCGAATGTTTTTAAATTTACGGCGAAAAATTATATCTTATTTCGCTTTCGCTATCCAGAAGTTTGGAACAGTTTTTTTCGGTTATTCTGTGCAATATTCTTTTTGCAGAGTTAAAATGAGAGTAACGAATCGAAATAATCGTTCATTGGCAAGCGATGTTTGCGTGGTTGCATGGTGTGCTTGCGGATGTTTATTTTCTGTGGTGAGCGTAAGCGATACGGCTAAGCGATGCGTTCTTTGCTGTCTGTACGGTCGGAGTATGTAACGTGCAAAATTCTAGGGCAGAAGTAGGTGAATGTTGAGATAGGTTGATATAGCGCTATTAATGCTGAGAGAATG